>OZ017738.1:36320498-36382998 GCA_963969285.1 Odontomyia ornata | reverse complement strand
TATCTATTTATGTATGTTAACATAAAGTTTGCTCCGGAATTAATCTCAAGAAATCTACTTAAAAAGATCCTTCTTAACCGTATCACTCGTTCACTTTTATTCGAAACCCATCGCCTTCGTTTTCAGTTAACCACCTAATTTACATGAAATTATACCCTATAGTTCAATGAAAAATCGGCTATGCATTTTCATCTTCATATGTAAAGTTATGATCAGTTATAGAAGGAAAAGTATATCTTTTTAGGTTGTGATTCTCGCCGGTCTTTAGTATGGAAATTACTAATTTTAGATTTCTGGGCATATGTTATAATGTATAATATTAACTGGAAAGTAAAGAATCAACCCTACAATTTGAAATCACTCATTCCTTATTATTTCTTCGGGGAGTTTTATAAATCCTATGTGTAACGTTTACATCTAAGGATGTAAGAAGAATCCTTTACTAAGCTCATCGGTAAGCAAAGGATGACTTCGGAAGAGAAAAGCATCCTGATGTTCCCTTTAACTATTGTTGAATTGTATTTATGCCACATTTAGAAGTAATTTATTGGTTATTTCCGGTGAAAATGATTGAATAAAATGTACCGTTTATGCCGAAAATTAAGGATACTGATAATTTTTATGACTCGCCACCAAAGGACTCGGTATTTCCATCAAATCCTTGAACAGTGCCAACTAATTGGCACTTTTCGTGCGAAAAATTATTTAAACTCAATTTCCCGACACCAATGTATCATATTGAACTGATAGTATCTAGAGAGTCCTTGGAAGGATTACAATTCTGTTCCGACACATTTTAGATCAATTTGTCATCCTTCATTTGAAACCTCTACAATCAAAATCCTTACACCCGTCGATCAGTTATGCTGAAAAATCCGGGAGAAAGTCGGAAATTTTTTAGTTTTAAGGATAAAAGTCCTTTACCGTTACTTGAATTTCTTATCTTTTAAACGGGACCTAACTGGAAAAAAGACGTATCAGTTGCCAAAAACAGAACTCTTCTATATATCTCCGTTTAAAAGTTATGCGTGAACATACAAAAAAAAAAGAAAAAAAAAATATACGTGATGAATTGATAACCTTCTTTCTTTTGGAAGTCGGTTAAAAAGCAAGGGATTCCATCTTTATCAGGGCCAACACAGCCATTCAAATTGATAAGTATATTCTTAATATCAGAGGGCAATATGTTGAAATCAGCCAAAATGGTTTGATATGAAAAGTTAGGACTGAAACTATTGTTAGCAGTAAGATTACTAAAAGAAGAAGAGAAAAAACTTGCAAAGAGATTAAGAATCGAGTCAAGATTATCTGCACTTGAATTGCACGTGTTATTTGGTATACCTGGCGATTTCTTAAGTGCTGGAATATAAGTCCAAAATGGTTTTTGTTGAGTATTATAGAGCGATTCTTCAATATGACCGAAATAACTATTGATTTTGCTAGAGACCGTAACCTTGAAAATTGACCTAATGCTTCCGAAGACTTAAGGAGCTTATATTTCTTTCTAGCCTTCTATTTATTTTTGAGTGGCTGACATACCATGGAGCATCAGTACCATTTTTCGGTGATAGATTGGAGTGGATTCAGCAATGAGTTTGTACAACAGGGCGTAGAATTTTGACGTGGCTTCCTGACACGAGATACTAGCGAAAAAGTTACTCCACGTTATGTGAGAAAGTGCATTGGATAGTTTATACTGCCAAAGATCATTGATATCAGCAGTAAATGAGCGAAGTTTTCGGGAAACTTTTGTATTTAAAATATTTACAATGCTGAATTCTAGAATTTACTCTAAAAGTTTGACGCAAACTTTATTTAGGTTGATTTAAATAACTCCCTTCGGTGTTTGTGTTCTTCCTATTAAGTTATGGTTAGTTAAATAATGACAAGCTAGGTAATTACAAAATGTATAAGTCCAGAGATGAACCCTGATCTTTATCAAACAATAATAATTACTAAACTAAATTCGAACTTAATATTTAAACATATCTCTGGTTAATCATTATTGCTGCATTACCCACCTGTACTTTCGAGGTCGAAGAAATGTTGCAAACACGATGTCAGTAGTTCTATGTACATGTATTCAGGTAAATTACGATCATCAATACTTTCTTTCCGGACACGTGTTTAGTGGTATGCTAATTACGCTGGCAGACATGCAATCAAGCCTCAACAGTATAAGAAATTAAACAGTAGAATCCTTAATTATGCATGAAAGCCCGTGTCAACGTACTCCTTCCCTCTTGTCATAACAATCGGCCAATGTTCCATCGAATCATTAAAGCATTCATTAAATTTCCATTTAATATTTTCTAAATTCAAGTATGAATTTTCCAATTTTCATTAAGCTTTCGTTTAAAATTTGATTTTTTTCCTCTATACTGTATTGGGAGTGACAGACAAAAAGATATAAAGTAATTGTTTTAGCGGAACGTAAGCAGGGAGTACTTGTAGTCAGACGGGACTTCCATCGACGAGAGCTCCCAGCATAGACGTTACAAAGCTTTTGAAAATGAGTCGAGGAAGTCCTTTCAAAATGCGCGGAAATCTTGTGAAAATTGAATTCCAATTACGCTTCTGTCGCTAATTAGAAACGTGTCAGCGAATAAATTTTGTGTAAACGAAAATTGAAATGGACGGAAAGAGTATGAGTGCAAAAGTAATGAACAGTATACAAAAGTGTGGTTGTCGCGAGCACTTTGACATGGGTTTTATTGTGGATTTATGAACTGGAGATAGAGAGTGTAAGTACCGTAAAGGAAATGGATATTTTATTATGAAGATAAGGACCCTTTCAAATTTCGTTGTGTAATTTACGGACAGGATATGTTCCTGTCGGATGGAAATGAGGTCACATTATGAGTATTTATTGCAATGACGAGTGCCAGAATGTTGGATAGGAAAAAATGATTGGTTTCATAAATTTCAGGGTGTGGTCAATTCCAAAGAGGACATGACACAATTTCATTCGGGATAGATTTTCTTCAATTTGTAACTTCTTAAAACAAAAGTTTGTGGGTTCCAAACTTAATATATTTAATCTTATCAAATGCATACATATTTGGGCAATCAGTAATATCACCCAGTTTCAAACGGAACTAGATCCCATTGAAGCCCATCAAAGCAAGAACGAGGCGAACTCTCGACAGTAAGTCTGTAGTACCAGGAAAACCAGGAGAAAAGAACAAATCATGTCGCCAAGAAAAAATAATCATAAATTGGCGCATTTTAAATAAGGACTGTGCAAAAGAACAGTACAATCAAGGAGCAACTGTAACTGTGTTAAGTGAACAAAGAGATAGACAAAAAGTTGAAAATCAGTCATAAATATTATTAATAGTGGATCGTTTTCTGAATACGACCTACAGGTAACCTAGGTATAAGTTATTTTTTCCAATTTTTTGCATCTGAGGTGGATCAAAGAAGAAAGGGCAGGTTGCGTTCATATGATCACAATAGAGGAATCATACTCGTAGAAGACAATAAAATGGAGTAAGAGCTATGGCCATTCGAGTAAATGCTCAAAGAACGAGAAAGCATCATCGCGCAGCTAAACAATGCGCTAACGACGCTACAACAACAGCAGCAAAATAATTTTCAGGAGAAAATTTTGCGAGAAATCCAATTCTTGTCCACATTTACGGAAAAAGATGAAGTTTCCAGCAAAAGTTTTATCAGAAATGTTAAAATATTATTTGGAAAACATTTCAACCGAAGAAACAAGGAAAATAGCAGTAAGAACAATATGCAACGAAAAAATCCAAGGCGAAGCTAAAAACGCCGTGATCGATATAGAAGAGCCAGATAATTTGAAAGTAATAAAGGAGCAACTGAAGCTACGGGTTAGCCTGGTTAACAAACTAGCGCAAATTTATTCAAAAATTCACAGTTTGCGAGCAAACAATGTAAGCGAACACAAAAATTCAACAAATTAGATCGAAGGCAAACGAATTAAGTGTTCTGTTTAAAAATGAAATGCATGTAGACTTCAGTAATGTGAAATCATCTCGTTAACATGGTTCGAGAAATGACACAAGGAGTATTATATGATAAAATTTTTCCGGAACAAAATTTAGATTCAACTATAAAAACAAGTTGGGTGGACAGATCTACGCTCATGTCAGAAGGGTTTTGTACTCAACTTCCAAAATGTAGTAACCAGCAACGAATAAAATCAAGAAACATATCAAAGACGATTTTATTGGAGAAAATGTGAAATTCGAGGATCATATTTAATTATTGTTTGTTATTGTTATACCCATAAATACCTCCCTTGATAATTTTTTCAGATTTTTAAGATCACAGGTGTCCATTCGCGAGGGAGGAAACACATTTTTCATGTAAATCATACTATTACTAACAAAGTTAAGTGAATTTCGACTTCTCATGCATTTGTGTTGTTGTTCTCATAAAGGCCTACATTCTTGATTTTCTCAGATTTTTCGGATGTAAGGTGTCCAATCGCGAGGGGGGGGGTACGCGAAAAGTTCGTACATTTCCCTTTGCCCTGCCTCCCTCGGTACCGATAAGGCAATTTTAAGACTTGTTTTGAAAAGATCTCATAAAGACCTTTCCAATGACGCCCTACTCGACTACCAATGGTGAAAATTTTTTTTGAGGGGTCACCTCCCTATATGGGGAGACCCCCCTTAAGCCCCTTTGAAAATTTCTTCGACCCTTGAACTTTCAAGAAGTCACCACTTCTGACGTTTCTACAAAGTTTCATGGCTGTAGCCTATATGATTTCGGAAAAAAAGTGCTGTGATATACAGACGGACGGACGGACGGACGGACACAGGTCGTGATTGCAATAGGGTTTTGTATTTTAGTACAAAACCCTAATAATGAGGAATAGAAGATTTGAAGGTGAATGCATACGGCCAGAATTTTTTAAACTTAGTTGTAATTATAATAAAAATTGCAACCAGCCGTTTTGACAAGAAAATGCAGACTAATACAGATCCGACCCTTAACAGAAAATTTAGGGGGAACGAAGCACCAAATAACTTTAGGCAATGCGCAAATTATCGTAAGAAAGATCGTATTCCAATGGAAGTAAATAACGTTTATAACATTTCAGAGAATCAACAAAATAGAGATTTCAAAAACGGTAGTTTGGAACAAAAATGTGAATTCAATGTAATAAACACTCTTGAAGACGAAGAACCGTTTTTAGGTCTTTGTAAAAAATTTTTTTACAAAGACCTACTAGTTTCGCGACCTGTCTGTCCGTCTGTCCGTGCGTCACAGCTAATTTCCTCAGAAATTATAGAAGCTAGAATGCTCAAACTTTGTGAAAAGGTCAGAAATGATGGTCTCTCCAAAGTTGAGGTCTTAACAAAAATTAAAAAAATATTTAAGGGGGTCCCCCCTAATAACAAATTGGCCCTTCAAAATTTTTTTAAATCAAAGGTAATCGAGTGGGGTATCAAATGGAAGGTCTTGATTAGAACTTTCAAATTCTGGAATAAAAAAATGATTTTATGAATTAGGGGGTCCAGGGGAAGGGAAAATGTACCAAAAATTTGTGTCCCCCCCTCGCGATTGGACACCTTTCAGCCGAAAAATCTGAAAATTATCACGAACATGGACCTTTATGAGTACAAGGGCAACAAATACCTTAGAAACTGAAATTCACTCAACTTTGTTAATAATAGTATGATTTGTAGATCTTACCTTTTTGCCCATAAAATCAAAACGATATCTTTAAACTTGTTGATTTTTTGCAATTATATAGACTGATATAAGATATATACGTTCACAAAATTTAATTTAGATCAAATCATAATTAAGTGAGTTATAGCCATTTCAATTGTATGGAATTACAACAACAATAACACGTGTTTATGGTTGATATAGGGTTTTCCAATAAGAGGTGTTATTTTGATATTAAAAGAAAAATGCCATTTTTCAATATGAATGATCGAATGTTTATTCCACTATAAAGAAAAATATATGCCGTTAATAGCAAAAATAACATCAGGCAAATAACCACCACGACCACTCTTACAGGACCATCTCCTCTTCATGAAGTTTTCCATAACGATATCACAAAGTGGCTGCCCTATGTCCTCGATAACCTCACGAATTTCATCTTTGAGGTCTTAAATTGACGCTGGGCTGTTGGCGTAGGCCTTTTTTTCACGTGGCCCCAAAGGAAGAAGGCGTAAGGTGCTAAATCACAAGATCTATTCAAAATAACACCTCTTATAGGAAAAACCCTATATATATTTAAAATTGACTTAGGCACTTTTATTTTCTTTCAATTTTCATGAAAATTTAGGAATGGTGTTTAACTTGAACATTTTCAATCGGCCGAGCTTTCAGAAAAATCATTTAAGCTAGATCAAAATGGCGGCTGCACTGTGCTTATGAAAGGCTCTGTGTATCTTTTGCATAAATTTTAACGATTTCATATCCAAGTATTGGACGAATAATTCAAATTATCGATTCACGCCATTAGGAAACTTGTTTCTGACCCTACGATGTTTACAAAGACCTTCTGGAAGGAGCACTCTCCTGCTTACTCAACTTGTTTTTAAAGCTAACCTCGGATGAACTACTTCTTATTAAAATAACCACAATCAAAAATTCATATTTAGCATATGTAGATACAGGTTTATCTTTTAGTATAATAAATGAGCAAGTAAGTAACTTTAAATACCCAATAAAACCAATACATTTTTCCACCATAACAGGAAAAGATACGATAAAGTATGAAGTCCATACCTTTGCCCCTCTGGAACTTAATAAACCTCGGGAAGCTCGGATCAGATGGAAAGTCCGAAATCTTAAAGGCAGATTATGAACATCAATCTATAATAGGCATGGACCTGTTAGACAAATTGAGGACTTTAAAAGATACAGAAAAAAAAACGATTGCGTTAAATTGTCAACTGATAAATTTAACAAATAATCCTTACACAAGTCCTCAAAATTTTTCTTTAGATAAAAAAGATGATGGTTATATAAAGCGCTTTTAGCTTGACCACTTAAATAAGGAAGAATATAGAGCTATAATTAAAGTATTGTATTAAACAGATTCGGCAGTACTCTTTCTAAAGAAGGGGATATTCTAACAAGCACCCCGAACGTGGAGCATGAAATAAAAACGAGAACTGATCAACAAATTAATTCTAGGCTTTACCGATAAATAATAAACAAGTTGGGGAAATGGAAACACAAGGGATCATACGACAAAGTAGTTCTAAATTTTCAAGCCCGTTAATCGTTATTCCGAAAAACTCGGATAATTCCGGAATAAAAAATATCAAATAATTGTCGACTATTGTCGTTTAAATGAAATTACGATCGACAGCAAATTTCCACTGCCAAACATAGACTCTATATTGGTCAAGCTTGGACGTGCCCAATATTTCTCTACAATAGACCTAGCCAAAGGCTATTATCAAGTTCGTGTTAAAGAGGAAGACAAACATAAGCAGCGTTTGTCACTCCACAAGAACTATACGAATTCGTAAGCATGCCGTTTGGCCTCAAGAATATGCCAGCGACATTCCAAAGGCTAATGTATAACATCTTGAGAGATTTCATAAATTAAATTTATGTCGTCTATCAGGATGACGTTCCGATATTTAGCATGTCTTTGCAGTAGCACATCGACTCGATCACAAAAATATTTAAAATTTTAGAAAACCACGAACAGAAGATTAAGGTAGATACTTGTAAATGCAATTTAATGTAGGAAAAGGCAATCGTTTCAGGCCATATTATAAATCCAGACGGATTGAAGCCAAATATAGATAAAATCAAAATAATTCAGCAACTACGAATACCCAAAACGGAGAACCGAATAACAAGCTTTCTGGAAATGACAGGGTATTACCGCAAATTCATAAAAGACTACGCCAAAGTAGTGCAAATGCACTCACAAATCCACGCAAATGGACCTGACCCTTTGTCAAAATCTACGACATTGCGACACAAACAAAGCAAAGGTCCAAGACTTCACATCCTGGAAAGTCTTGAAACATCCGGACATAGAAAAACAGACGGTAATATTATCAACAAAAATTTGTTACCAATCCCGAGGCAATTCTCTCAGTATTACTCAGGAATGCGATGGCTGAAAAACAATTCCATGAAAATGAATCTATCAGGATCATGTTAGTAGACCTTTCGTGTTGGGCATTACTTCTGATAAATTATTTGATAACGTTTAGATTACGCACAAAATAATTTAATTCTCATAGTTCAACTTAGTTAGGTATTGGAATACGAAGTAATAACTTTGAACCGCACTTTAAACACAAGTTATTGCTGACTCATATTATGTAGGTTGGTGTTTTGTCCTTTAATTTTCTCCGGACTGCTATAGCTGATTTATCAGAGTAGTTTTCTTCACCTTGATTTCACTCACAACGAGTTTCACTCGATGGCAATCCTAGTGACAAATAAGTGCATCACGTGCTGTAGGCATTTGACTGACAGTTCGAATTATCATTAATGTTTATTAACATCACGACGCGAGATGAGGATTTTGTTGATAATCTTCGCTTTTCCTTTTTTTCTTGAGCTGGGCACTAATATTTCCCAGTTTTCCTCATCCCGACCCGTAGTTTTATCTCCATGCCAAGGCGTGGAGTGTCGTGCATCTATAAATGTCCACCAGTTCCACGTAATTTCGGTAGGCGAATCGCTCCTTGGTGGATATTAGTGGATTTTTGCGAATAAAGTGAATGGTATGTTTCGGCACGATGTCACTAGCCGGTCAGGAGAGGAGGTAAGATATGCAAAAGTTTTATCCGTGTTTCGTCACGATAGAAAATCTTTTGGTCCTCGCAGAGTGATCTACGCCACTTGTGGGCGCTTAACTTAGAGAAATTCCCGATCGCAAATCATTCCTGCCTTGGGAAAATTTTGCCACTGATTGGTGGACTACAGAAATATAATGAAGTGTTAAATTCGCGAGTGTTTTCCTTCTGTGTGCCTGATATTGCTGCCTCAGCAGCATCTCTAGCTTCAGCTCGTTTCTGTTTGGTGGCATGTACGCATCTTTGCTGGATCTGCGTGAGTGTGAAGATGTTTGCGGTGGTGGAGCATTAAGTTTGTGTCCTTGGCTAGAAGATCTGTGGCTACACATCTGATAGGAATGTCGGCTTTAACGAGAACCTCACGTTTAGATCCGCACTCAAAATCGTTTCTATGTAAATTTTTACAACGCTCAGGCTCAGATTTAATTTAATCGAACTATAAACTGCATCAAAATTCTTTGGGAGTCTATGTCAGAAAACAGAATCAATGAAAGTATGAAACCTTAATTTGGGAAATGATGTAAATGCCGGCAAATTATCGCGCATATCACGGACATCTGTTGTCTCATGGCGGGAACAACGATCCAAATTCGGCTTAAGCCGAATACCCTACCCTACTAAAGTCACTTCCTGTCTGTCTGTCCGTCCGTCCGTGTGTCACACCACTTTTTCTCAAACTACATACGCTTCAAACACAAGATTTTGTAAGTAGGTGCAAAGTGACGTCCTCTTCAAAGTTTCACCACGAAAAGAAATTTACAAGGTCTTTAACCGGGGTCTCCCCTTATAGGGGAGTAGCCCCCGAAAAAAAAAAGTTCATCGCATGTAGGCAATATGGATATCAAATGAAAGGTCTTAATGAGAACTTTTCAAAGCAGGTCTTATAACAACAAATTTTGCTTTCAGGGATGCAAGGGAACGGGAAATGTACGGACAATAATTTTAATGTTCATACAATCAGAATCCTTACACGCATCGGTCAGTTATGTTGAAAAATCGGGGTGAAAGTCGAAAATTTTGAAGTTTTAACGGTAAAAGCCCTTCACCGTTTTTTTAATTCCTTATTCTTTAAATGGGACCTAACAGGAAGAAAGACGTATCATTTGCCGAAAACAGGACTCTTCTATCTATCTCCGTTTAAAAGTTATGCGTGAACATACATAAAAAAGCAACAAAAAAATAAATATACGTGGTGAATTGATAACCTTCTTTCCTTTGGAAGTTGGTTAAAAATAAATTGTATATGCTTTCTGCAGAAAGTTAAAGTTTAACATTAAGTCAAAATTCAAACCAAGCAATAAGTTAAAGCCATCAAAGTTAGCCACTATTTTCATTTCCTCAAAACCTTTTAATTTAATCCTCTTATTGAAAATGGACATAGTTTTTACAAATAATGAAAAATGAAAGACCCTTTTGTTTGTACTCTCTATTGTTTTTTCTGCGATGTAGAGAGACAACTCAAACGGTCTCGAATTACACTTAAACTTTTAATTTTCCTTTTTTAGGATTTTGTAACATAATTTTACAAAACCCTACTAAAATTGCGTCCTATCTGTTCGTCCGTTCGTTCGTGTGTCACAGCAATTTTTTCCGCAAACTACATAAGTTAGAAATATACGACTTTGTAAGTAGGTATGAAATGGCACCCTCGTGAAAGCTTCACCACAAAAAAAATTTATAAGGTATTTAAAGGGGGTTTCCCCCATAGGGGAATGGCCCCTGAAAACAATTCATCAAATGTAGGCAATATGGTTACCTCATGAAAGGTCGTAGTGAGAGCTTTTCGAAACAAACTAACAAGTTTTGCTTCAAGGGGGCAGGGGAAGGAGAAATATTGATGTGTTACCATGACTAATCAAGCAACGGGGCCAAAACACTTGAAACAAAATGGCGGTAAATTTAAAAACATAATCAGCAGGATTCAATTTTTTGAACTCAATTTATGGAATCTGTACATTAGTAAAGTTTTGATATGCAGAACATTCATTTCTTGTTTGATTTACTAATTGTTAAACAAAACCCTTTTGGCAGGAGCACTCTCTGGCTACTTCAACTTGTTCAAAGGTATTTTGTATACACGGCAAAAGTGACTTTTCCTTTTCAAATTTAAAGGTTTTAGTGATTACCAATAAAAATATGTTCTAGGAACTTACTTTTATCTTCCTTGCAAGCTTTTCTTCTCTCCCCAACAGCAAAGATGAGTAATGAATTTTCGTGAAAATTGAGAAAGTTGTAAATGCTTTCCAAACAGCAATATAACCCATGGTAAAGTTCACAAGAGATACAAAGCTGTCAGATAGAACAGACTAAATATGTTGACTTAAGCTGAGGCTCTTACATCTTGTGGCAATTATTTTGCATGGCATTTTGCGAACTCATCGGCGCTTTCAATACCCACATCTGTCAATCTGTCAGGCATTAGTTTTCCTTACAGTTCAACGTAATGTTTTTACATTTATAGGCTCATGCGATAATGGAGAGTAATTTTTCTTTAATACAACCAAGAAAAGTTGCTACAAGGCGCGGGGACTGTTCGCCAGCGGGCTCAAGGCGTCTGACTTTAAAATATTACCGCAACAACATTTGCCGAAGCTAAAAGCTTTTGTAGCTCAAAATTTGATCCTATCGGTGTGGGAGTTCTACGAGTATAGCAAGGAAAATTCTTTTACATATTGGAAAATTTCAACGATAAACTTGGGCTAGGAAACCAAAAAGATGTTTGAGAAAATTTATTCATACTGCCTTTATAAATCATCACATATTCTGAGACTGAAAAAATAGAAAAGTTTCCAAGACGTTCTATGGAACAAATCTTATTAATTTGGGACTGATGAAAATTCAGTTTCAATCCCAACATGTCTTCGAATTCGACTGCGGCGTTTCTGCTTATGTTCACATATGCTGTGAAATCCCACATGAATTATTTTATGATTTTCCAGAGACTCGCATATAATGCCAAATATGAGCAGACGATGATAAATCAAACTTAGATCTCAGCTGGAAATTATGTATTTAAATATTATTCAAAAATATTATTCTTATTGCGTTGCGGGCATAACGGAGCCTTGACTGGAGCTCTCAATTAATTTTATTTATAGACAAGATAAAAACAGCAGACTTGCAACAAATCAACACTTCATTATTTTAAATTAAAGCAAGGTTTGTTGAAGAAACACGAGTACTGCGTTGTGATCAATCATGAAGTGGAAGTAATGATACTGAATTAGGGATAGAAAAATGTTTGTGTTCATTTACACCTTGAATGGACTAATATCCTTCATTAGCACCTATTCTTAGAATAAATTCAGCACTTTTCGGCAGAAAAGAAACAAGGTGCTAGGGTATTTGAGGCAAAAGGAATATCTTTTTCTGGCAATGAAATATGATAGTTCGATCTTCTAGGAACTTACTTTAATCATAGAATTATATTATTTGTTGATTCGCTGAACATATCAATTGTACATTTTGTTACTAGTTATTTACATTGGATACTACGTTAAATTACCTGGTAGTAGTTGTCCATTTAAATGAAGCTGGATCTGAAACAAAGAAAGAAAATTTATACTTTATGCGTTGTATCGATAGAATATTTAAAGAAAAGGTGAACATTTCCCAGTAACTGTTTATCTAGAGGAAATATTGGACAGCACTGTCATTTTTATTGAATATTAGCCTCCATTATAGTTCACTTTTACTGATGATTCGGGGATATCAATGGTCCCAAACAGCGCAAAGATGACAAAAATATGCTTAAATTGTAGATACAAACATATGTAACCCTATAAGTGTTAATGTCGAGCATATTCGCCATCACGAAATTGCTGTTTTTTAGGTAAATTTCTCGAGAGAAATCTACCTATTGCGGAGAGTACCTTATATATATATATATATATATATATATATATATATATATATATATATATATATATATAGCTCAAAATCACCAAGGTGGCAAATTTGGTTCCGACACCATTTTCACCTATAAAATTTTGAAATAGTTGGGTCATAATCATCTTTAACTACTAGATTTAGTTAATTTTATCTAAACCCTTCATTTCTATTTGCAAAAAGATGTTAAAATTCTTTTTTCTCTCATGAAACTGGGGAGAAAGTCATTTTGGGAACGCGTCCCAATACCCATTTCCGTATATGACATGTTCATGAAACAATGAAATACTAACTGAAAAATTAAATTTTCCAGCACGTTTGATGCATTTAGTAGAATATCATAATCACAATAATTTATAAAGATAATGTGACCAACTTCAGATTTTATCTTACACGCAACTTTGTCCGGTAGTCTGTAGGTCACTTCGTGCACGCACTCTATTCTGTCAAAAAAGGAGTGTCCAATTATGGCATACCTAGCGCGGCTGTGCGGTCGCAAGCTGAAATATATCAAGTGAGATAGCGTTCGATTGTTTTGTGGTGATTTTCAAATAATTTTCAAGGTAGGATTATTTCAGTTGTTTATTTTGGTATCGTACATCAATAGTGCATCATAACGGGAACGCTACTAAGTCATTAACATACCAATAAATGAAGATAATTAGTCGTAATACCATTGAATAATACTGATCGTTTTCCGCCGGTGTGATAAAGTGACATACAAGATGGCCGATGACTATTTAAAACATTACGAAGCGTTGAAAAATCATTTCGGCAACGATCATTTCGAGAACGTTGTCGAACATGACATGTGTTCCCGTAATGACAGCTATAATCCCATAATTATATTTTTATTAAGATTTAACCTGTAATTGCTTTTTTTGTGAATTTGTGTTATTAAATGGTCATATTCATTTTATGAATTATAGTAGTGATTGAATTGACTTTAAATTTACTGCGTTGGTTGTAGAAACGTAATCTAAGCCGAATTTCAAAATTTTCGTTTTTGCTGGTTTTTCGTCTGGAACAAAAGTCAATAGTAGTTGTTTAGTATAGTACGACCTTCGAAGAGAAGCTGCAAGTTTTATTTAAAATAAAGAGTTTGACTTGCTGTTACAGTTAATTTTACATTTGTTTTAGATTTAGCCTAGGAACATGGAGACCGAAGAACTCAGAAAGAAGAAGATTTCCAAAAAAAATATCAATAAAAATAGCGCCGCTTACATAAAACAACGCCAAAAAGCGAATGCAAGAAAACGTAAATTTTTAAATAATTTAACTGCAGAACAGAGAGAGTTGAAAAAAGCGAAGGATAGAGAATATTATCAAAAAAAGAAGGGTGCAAATAAAGCAAAATCTATAAATGCGATGACAGAGAGAGAGAAGCGTAAGCAAAGAGCTCTGTGGAAAAGAAACTCTAGAAAATATAGGCAGAAGAAAAAGGACTTAGCCAACATAGTAGATAATACTCCACCACTTTCAGAAGAAGAAAACATAAACAATGAAACTCCACGTTCAACAAAACGTAAACACCAAGGCAGGAAAGTGGTCAGAAAAGAAAGAGCCAAAGCTTATCGCACTATAGCTAAGCAAAATTCTAAAATGAAGAAGATGCAAAATAAAATCGATTCGTTGAAGAAAAAAATTCAACGCCAGAATAGACGAGAAGCAATGTTGAAAACAGCTTCCCAAAATGAGACATCACCAAACACCAAATTTGACCATTTAATCAGAGACTGTGATGTGACTGCTGACGTACGAAAAAAGCTTTTATTTGCAGAGGTTATGACCTCACAATTACAGGTAACTGCTGATAGTTTATCTAAGAATTCTAAAGAACGAGAAGCATTCCAAAAAAGTGTGAGTGGTACAATCGTTAAAAATACCGTATGTTGAATATGACCAAAAAATTTTTACCTAAGAATAGAGATAATAAAAATATTCTTAAGGCTGATGCAAAACGAAGAATGTGTGTTGTAACAGCAGAAATCCGATCTGAAATAGTCAACTTTTTTGAAAAAGATGAAATAAGCAGAATGTGTCCTGGAAAAAGAGATTTCATTAGGAGAGGTGCAACTAAAAAGCAGAAACGTATTCTCTTAAATACAATTAAAGATTTGCATCCAAAGTTTATGAAAGCCACAGGGATTAAATTATCTTATAATACATTTCTGAGGGAAAAACCATTTTGGGTTACTAACCCAACGGCAAAAGATTGGAATACCTGTTTGTGCGTGCGACATGAAAATTTCGAATTCATGATCAAAAAATTATACAGAGTAAATGAGTTAAACTATGGAAAAGTTTCAAAACTAATCAAGGACGTCAGTTGTGATGAGACATCTTATGACTGCATGTTTTCCCGATGTGATAAATGTAAAGAAATACCAATGACCGCTAGTGAGAGTGATGAAGATTGAATTAATTATTTTCAATGGAAATCTACGAAAGAGGAAAGATTAATAAGAGGTGAAAAGAAGATCGTGAAAATTGTGAAGAAAGTTCTTGCTACCAGCACCATTAAAGAATTAATTTTCAAACTAGCAGAGGAGATTCCAGTTATGAAAAAACATATTTATGGTATTTATTATCACAACAAAGTTAAAGAAGGAGTGAGAAAGAATTTAAAGAACAATGAACTTATGTTGCAAATAGATTTCTTAGAAAATTATGTCACAAAATATGACAGAGAAATTCAATCAATACATTTTGGTGCATCTAAAATGCAGATAACAATTCATACTGGCGTCTATTATCATAAAGATGATAAGAACAATTTGCAGACATCCTCATTTGCCACTGTTAGCGACTATCTAGACCATCAAGCCCATGCAGTATGGGGTCACTTGAAACCAATATTAAGAAAAATTCTTGTGGATAAACAACACATTGATACGCTTTTCTTTTTCTCAGATGGGCCTACGTCGCAATATAGAAATCGCACCAACGTTTATTTATGGCTGAGGACCTTAGTAGAGTGCTGTGAACAAATAACCAAAGCTGCTTGGTTTTATAGCGAGCCAGGACATGGAAAAGGTCCGATGGACGGAATAGGAGGATATTTGAAGAGGACTGCAGACAAGCATGTACTAATGGGGAAAGATGTCAAAAATGCAGATGATTTCATTGAAATTTTCAAAGATTCAGCTGTCATGTTGCGTAAAATAACGAATGAGGAAATCATTAGCATCAAAAATCATTAGGGAATGTGATTAAACTAGACCAGCACGGTCAAAACCAAAGAGCAGTTAAATTAAATATATTATCAAATACTCATTTAGAAAACATACATCAAATGGAAAAAAAACCCATTAGAAATACATCCACCACACTGAGAAAACAACATTTTGATACAGAGACGGAAGCTTCTAAATATATGACACCCCTAGACTTCAAGCTGATAGATAATTTGAAACATAGAAAAAGCATATATGATGAGGTGTACAGTTCATCCGCTTCTGAGCATGAAGATCTTATGACAGTGCGTCGTAAAAAAGAACAAGAACGAGACATGGGTGCTAAAACGTCTTACGCAGATGAGCATATCCATCCTAACAAAATAATACCCGGAACATTTTTATTGATTAATGTTCCAACAAAAAGTAGGAATCTGTTTTACAAATATGTTGCGATTGCTGGAACTAGTGTAGACGATGAGGGAGAAATCAAGGTCACATTCCTAAAGTCAGTTTGTAACAGTGCTAGAGACTTTAAAATTGACTACAAGGATGTATCCTACGTTACATACGAGCAAGTTTTAAAAATTATTCCTGAGCCTCAGTCAATAAAGGGAGCAAGTCACAATCCATACTATCATTTTGAAAATGAGATGGATATTTATGAGAAACTTTAGCTGATTTTAAATACATGAACTAATGTGTGCTCTACTATTTGTTTAATTTTAGATTTTGCTCTATTCCTTACTTTAAAGTTTTTGAAGTGACTGTTTAAGTTTGTTATACAAGTATTAATTTCATTTTGTTTTATATAAAGTTCTCATGTAATCTTTAGATCAATGATTGCATCATCTAAAAGTTTTAAACGTAAGGTTCTTGCAATACTTTTCATTAAAACTATTCACAGCAAAAGTTTACTTTTAGCATAGTTTATACTTCTTTATAAAGTTTAACAGTTTGAATTCTTAAAAATAAAGTTCCTTCTTTAACATTTGTCATTTCTTTAATACTGAAATTAGTTACCTAAGTTATTTCCGAAATTCTATTTTCATTTCGTGAACGTCACGATCATTCAGTGAACGTTTCGTCATTTATGGGAACGTAGTAAATATATAATTATTTAATTCAAGATAAAATGTATCTTCTTCATTTGCAATTAAAATTAAGTACTACAATAAACAATTTTCTAGAAAAAAAAACAAAAAAACAATAAAACCTAAACCATTGTAAATAAACAGAACTTTCGTTGAAGAATATTTAACATGTGCTTCATATATGTTACTTTTTATTAAAAAAAGCTAACAGAAGACCATGTTGAGTACAACTTAAAATATATTTTATTCAACATTTATTGAAATATCGTGCTTTCAAAATAAGTTTTATGAAATTTATATTTTTAACAAAAATATCCAGGTTTTAAAATACGTTCCCTGAATGATGTTAGGATACACCCAGTCTCTTTGAAAGCCCGAATAAATAATGAAAATGTGAGTATTTTGCGCGCTTCTTTTACAGCGCCATTGTTGAGAGTCTTTTGTATATTGCCAGTTATTTTCTGGACTCCCATCACGTTATAGTTTTTACAAAATTTCATATTTCCGAATTCGTCACCTTTGTGATTTTGACCCATATATATATATATATATATATATATATATATATATATATATATATATATATATATATATATATATATATATATATATATATATATATATATGATATAACAAAATTTGTGACCACGCTAAAAGTTGAAATTTTTCTCCCATTTTCACCAAATTTTCAGAAAAGATGTATTTAGTGAATGTATCAGTAAAGTTCGTGAACAAGCTATATTGGCCTGGCGAAAACAAAAGGGCGGCCATTTTTGACGAAAAATTGTGATTTCGGTTCTGGGCAAAGTATAGCTCCGATTTGAATGAAATTTGGTACAAAGGTTCATTGATGTGTGATGAATCTCACAATAAAAAGTCTAAAGTCAGCTCATCTGAAATAATATAGTGACCGCTCAAAGGTCGAAAAACGTACAAAATGTTATTGTTGTAGTTTTGACCAAAGCTTTCAACCGATGTTGATAAAATTCGGTATTTAAGTATCTAAAGAATTGTGTAAAAAACTGGAGGACAGGTAGCAAAAAACAAAATGGAGCCAGTTGAATCTCAAAACTTCAAGGAATTTTAAAAGTTGCAATTTTGATCCGATGTGTATGAAACTTGATTTTAAGAGGTCTGGAGACTTTGTCATTTTGGCGATCATGCTTGTTCAAGTTTCAAAATGGCAGCGGTTTGAATATGCGATCATTTCAGATTTTTGTGGCCACATTTTCCAACGGATTTTGAAGAACTTGAAATCATGGATGTCTGTACTATGTTTTCGTATTGTGTTATCAAAATCAAATGAAAAATAAACTAGTCGGACATTTAAAACCTAATATTTTGAGCTGCCATTTTCACTAAAAATTGAATATTTTTGCCCTGTCTAGAGTGATTGAACGAGATTTGGCACAGTGATTTATGAGATTCTAACACATAAAGATTTAAAATAATCCAAAATCAAATGCATGCATTCAAAATGGCGGCTCTCAATGGTCAGAAGCTAAGCGCAATCCGCTATTTTAGTAGCAACTGAAATAATGAATACCTGTATCTTTCATGGAAACATTTCAAATGGCTTAACTTGTAAAATATTTTTAAAATACCCTAAAAAATGATAAAATCGCGACCCGTCTGTGTTCGTGCGTCACAGCAAATTTTCTCGCAAACCACATGAGCTAGAATGATGAAATTTTCTACGTAGGTCAAAAGTGGTGACACTTAAAATCGGCAGAGGAAGAAAATATTTTAAGGTGTTTAAAGAGGGGCTCCCTATACAGGGAGATGATTGAAAAAATATTTTGTTTTTTATTTTTGTAGCCCTTCAGCAGCCAAGTTTCTCAACAGATTCCGGTCAAACTTGAAATTATAAGTTATTAAGGCAAGTTAATTATGCAAATCAGATGACAAATAAAAAAGTAGAAAATTTACAGCTTAATATTTTTAGTAGCTATTTTCAATAAAAATTGAACATTTTTGTGCTGTTCAGAGTAGACTCCAATTCATGTAAGATTCAGTACAGCAATTGAGACTAAACGACTGATATCTGTGAATATAACCAAAAAGCAAACGCAAACGTTCAAAATGGCGGCCTCTGATGGTTCAATAAAGAATTAAAAATGTATACTCGTATATAAATGGCAACGCAAGTGCTGACTAAACATTTATGGGAATCTTTTGAATTAACTCTTTGAGCTATTTAAGCCGACAAGTTATCACCTTTGTGTAGTAACCACTGAGTAATGTGTAAAGAGCAAATGTGAGAACAAAACCTGTATTTATATGTTTAAAGCAATTTATTATCCGCAGATTTTCAATTAGTAATTCATAAGTGTGCAACTCAATTTTTTTAAGCAAAATATTCGCGCCTCTACAAAGGGTGTAATGATGTCAACTCGCACGCGAGATTTCTCGAAGAAAATCTGAATTGACTTCTCATCGGTTTTAGACGTGAAGCCTGAGTCGTGCCAACGAATGGTACACAATCGGTCAACCGGTCCGTGCACTCGTAATCTATTTTGCGGAGGCTGCTTGTCGGCTTGGTGGCTCGGAGAGGATTTCGGTCGAAAGTTTTTTAAATGGATTACGCTCGATCACTTTAATTTATCCACCAATACGTGCCCATTTTAAACATGTCTAAAATGCAACCATATGGAAAAGAAACATATCTCTACTTTATTCCGTATTTACCTTCATTTCAGTCAAACAAGAACCAAGAACTGGATCTAATTCCGCATTCCCGAAATTTTTTCTCTTTTTCCCGACGCGGTACCGAAAAATACACTACTCGAATGCAAACTTCGAAACATCCTACTCTAATAAAAAAACATCAAAACAACTATGTTCCCGCGTACCGATCGCGAGGCAAAACCGGCCATCCGCGGACTACAAGAACCCTACCCTCTTAGCGGCATACTCACCTTTCGCCGACATTCCTGCTGGAAAAGAAAAAAAAATTTTAATCCAACTAAAAAACCTTTTACTACTTTTCATTTATTTATAATAACGAAGTTAATCTTTCTCTTCTGCTAAGAAAATTGATTTCTTTAAAACAATTATCTTTAGGCCACAATTCCAACTATTCACCTATTCGGTAATTTTTCCTTACTTGAAATCTACAATAAATGTTATTAAAGGTAAAATTTGTGCAGTTATTCTGGTGTTTTTTTTCTAAACTTTAATTTTAATCTACATTGCTTATTTGACAAATTTGAATGTGAAGCATCTTTCGTATAATTTTAATGAGTTTTTAATATTATTTCTCAACACTTATCTCTCCATGCTTATGGCTGAGTTATAACTTTGTTGATTTTCTCCAATGGTATTTAAGCAATATTTTGATTTAACGTACAATATAACGCTCGTATTTCAACCAAGTATTTTTTTAACGGTACGTTGGTTTTTATTTTTATTTTTTAAATTTTTAAGACCCATTTTAATGGTTTCACTGATTGCAGAAAATTTAGTTTGTGAAATTCTTATTCATTTAGTCAAGCGTAAAAGCTTAGCTTGTGTTATTTCAGATGAGCTTACAAATATATCTATTGTCAAAAGCATTTTTTAATTGTTTTCTTGCTTTCAATTATCGCTATTCAAGAAAGTGTTTTCAGCAGACAATAAAGCATAAAGCTTTTATAGCATGATTGAATTATTTTGTAATATAAAACAAAGAAAACTATGAATATTAAAAAAATAGACATGCAAACGTGTGCTCGTGATGCTGTTACAGGACTACAATATGCTGAACAAAAATATGACTTTCCAAATCAATCCATTAACTAGCACAAATGCCGTACCTACTCGTAGGATTTTTCGAGTCACATTATTGTTGAACTAAACGCATAAACAAATATAATTGAATTGCGTGTACCAGAGTAGTCGCGATCAGATCAGAATATCAAACATTAAGGTAACATACAAAACATCCAACATCCGCACAGAAAATGTTAGCTCGATAAAAATGCAATGGCTCACGCGACAGCAAACGAACACCTTTTCAACGCGCCTCCTATCTATCAACGATAATGTAATTAATCGTTGTTTTTTCTTTCTTGCTGTTTACGAAACGACCGAAAATTTGAAAATAAATATAGCTAGGCAGTCCCAGTTGCATAAAATATACTGCGACAAATGATTCTAAGTAGGAACACCACACTGAATTTTGGCTAAAACCCTCAGATTGGCGCAGAAATTAAAAAATCGATTGTTAATTTTGCCAAAAGTTGCTCTCGTTTTCTAAAGTCATGTAGACATTGATCAACTTTTCAACCTTACTATAGTATCTTTTCTTCCAACATTGTTTCAATTATTCGATAAAAATACCTTAAATGCTTCCTGAAATATTTTCTTTCCACGATGCTACTTATTTGTAATATTGTCATGCTTAAGTATGAAAATAAAAGGAATTTGAATATATTAAAAATACCGTAATCCGTCTGAGTTTACTTACTCTACATGTGTCCAGTTGTGAAATTCTGCGTCGGCATCCAAGTATTGATGATGATCGAAATTTCACTTGCTTCATAATTTTAGATACTGTTACGTTGCTTCCACGCTATGGTGTGCGATTTTTGAATGTACGAGTGAATTCCGGTTGAACAAAAGCTTTTCCGATAGGGCTTGCAATAGGGTCCACAGATGCTTGTCTGTAGTTAAACAAAAGGCTGACGCTGAATGCATGACTTAGTTCAAAAGCCTACACAAAAAGCCTGCCCATAGTCTCTGATATTCCGGAAATCACTCGATGATTACAGCTTACTCAACTATAATTTCCAAGAAAAACTTGGGCACCTTGAAGATTTCGGCATCTCGCTTGGAAATGTAGACTTGTTTTCCGTCCGCCTCCTTCTCGTTGGGGAACCCCCGTTGGTGGGAGCTCTACGCCACTGACGCTGAGTTTGAAAATAATTGGACGCCGCATTAAAAATCGACTATAGAATTTACTTGCACGTTAGAAAGGGCTCGCTTGTCGTGGGAAACGCAGATGGTGTAGGTGGAGGCGCAGTTATCCGCAATCCGGAATGTCCGGGAGCACCCCACTCGAGGCGACTGCCACTGACACTTGCGTTGTTTGTTTTTCCTTTGTTAGGTTTTCGTTTTGATATCTTCTCAAAGCCTACTATTATTTGAACTAAGTCCCAAAGATGCATTTAACGATGGATTCACTGCTAACCACGAACAGCGTGATTTCTTCACGTCCTTTTGACATTTCTCAAATCGTTCTTCAGTGGCAGCAAGTGATTAAAAGGTCGTTTCTGAAGCTGCGACGTTAAAAGCGTAGGATACATGGCTCTGCTGATCGGCGTCAGTGGCTTAGGGCTAATTTATTACAAAGGTCTCTAACTCCAACGTCGGCAGATTCTTTTTATGTTAATAAATACCGATGTCGTGCTAAAAAATTGCAGCATGTACTCTAGTAGCAGGCAAGCTAATTTCTTTTTCAAAATCTTAAGCTACATACGAGAAATTTACCTTTGCGGCTGGTGCTGCCAACAAAGATTTTTTTCATAATGGCAAGTGTACTCGTCAGGAACATAAAATAATCACCTTCGTTATATAAATCAATGTTCTACTGCTCTTTTTTCTTCATGAATAACAGCACATCAAGAGCTTTCAATAGAGTATCCAATTTAAAATATCCCATTACTCGATCAATTAAATTTGCTTATTTATAAGAATTTGTATCCAGTATGTGCGGAAGTTAAGTACGCTCGAGGCCCATCGTTGTTGGATCAGAACATGGTCGATCTGATTTTCTTTGATGCCATGCGGTGATATCCAGGTCATTCGATTCCACGATTTCAGGAATACACCTCTTGGATTATTGGTGGCGTTCAGCCATTATGTATGCTTGGCGTTCAGGTTACCCGCAAAAATATAATTACTATACAGCCGGTTCAATTCGAGTATTTTAAACAAGGAATTGAGCTCCTCCCTGAACTTGAGAACATTTCACTCAGTTACAAGAATCATTCAACAAGTACTTAGCTTCACCGCCCGATGGCACTGCTATTACAAAAGAGTTTTACCATCGTGCAGCACATTCTTTTAGAAGCCTACTGTCAAAGTTTTAGTCAATTCCCTTCATTAGTATTGTTTTGATAGCCTTTGGAAGCGAGCGTGTTGGTCGGTTGTGCAAAAATGGAAAAAGAACAATATCGTTCAGTTATTAGATTCTTGTTTTTGGAAGGAAAAACGCACAGTGAAATCAAAGATCGCTTGGACACTGTGTACAGTGACTCTTCTCCTTCGATGGCGACCGTCAAGAATTGGTTCAACGAGTTTATTCGTGGCGGCACGGCAGTTTTTGACGAGCCACGCCCAGATGCCCCGAAAACGGCTGCTACGGAGGAAAACTTTAAAAAAATCCACGATCTCGTGTTGGCGGATTGTCAATTGAATATTCGTGAGATAGCTGAGACTATGGGCATTTCAGAAGGAACGGTACATTATATGCTACACGAAGAACTGGGCATGAGAAAGCTGTCGGCGCAATGGGTGCCGCGTTTGCTCCCACCGGAAAATAAACGCAACCACGAGACCATATCGGCGACGTGTTTGGTGCTGTTTCATCGCAATCCGGCGGAGTTATTGCATCGTTTCGTGACCGTCAATGAAACATGGATTCACTGGTACACACCAGAGACCAAGGAACAGTCGAAACAGTGGACTTCACCCGGCGAAGAGTGCTCCGAAGATGGCGAAGACTGTTCAATCGGCCGGAAAGATGATGGCCACCATTTTCTGGTATTCACACGGTGTGATCCACATCGGTTACCTCGAGAAGGGTAAAGCAATCACAGGGCGCTACTATGCAGACTTACTGGGCCGATTTGACGTCGTATTGAAGAAAAAGAGGCCCCGCTTGGCGAAGAAAAAAGTGCTGTTCCACCACGACAACGCGCCGGCCCACACCTCCACCGTCGCCATGGCCAAATTGGTCGAATTGCACTACGAATTGCTGCCCCATTCACCGTACTCTCCAGATTTAGCCCCCTGTGACTACTTTTTGTTTCCAAACCTTAAAAAATCACTTGCCGGGAATAGATTTGAGTAGAATGAGGAGGTCATCGCTGCCACGGAGGCTTATTTTGCAGCCCTCGAGAAAATGTATTATTTGGACGGGTAGAAAAAGTTAGAGCATCGCTGGGCCAAGTGTGAGAAGGAGATTATGTGGAAAAATAAATTGCCACCTTTCCAAAATTTTCGGTTTACTTCTGTAGGCTAAGTACTTGTTGAATGACCCTCGTACATAGGCAGAGAGAACAAGAGGTTGCCCTCATCTGGCAGTGGAAATTCAAAATTTTTTATTTCCACTTTTTCAATATTTTGGAAAGAACAGGGTCCTCCTACCAATATCTCGGTGCAACATCCCCATCATTATTTACTTTATCGTTTCTTACGAACTCAATCCTTGAACGTCATGGAGTACCATGAGTTGAGGCGGGTTTCAGTGAGAAGCATTACGTTAGGCTTTTGCTAAACGATAAATCCCAGGAGATAGTCCTGTTGATGTAGAGTAACAATGTACTTGGTTTTGATCGAGATGAGATGAAGCCTGTCCAAGAGAATGTGACTAAATGACAAGTTATTTTGGGACATTTGAAAGATCAAATCGCTGAACAACAAAGATAATTTTTAAATCTTGTTTATTGATTCTCTTCAACAAAATATTACGTTGCTGGTAAATTTTGAGAAGCATTATTGCCTCTTACATTGTTTACATTATTTTCAGCATTTTCATCCGATCCTCTAGTTGCGAGTGCAAATGATACCCCGGGCTTGTCGAAGTAGGAAGGTATCCCAATACTGCTGGCGTTTACTTCAGAGTAAATTTTACTTTTGCATCTTGATATCGAGAGCATTTTGACAATGATTCTGAATGACTAAATACACCGCAGTTGACGCAGAACGATTTTCCTATAGGTTCCATCTGAGCCTATTTACACTCACCAAGGGTACGAGTTTCCTTGCATTTTACGCACCAATAGTGCATGGCGCAGTTGGCAGCCAAATAAGAAAATCTTTCATACTGGTAACACAAATTGAGTTTTCTTTTCTGGAGGTGTTCTCACCTCATCATTCTGAAATTCATGTGCCTTTTCTGTTGAAGGGCACTTCCACTTATTTTCTTAGAAACTTGTGCTGGATAAAGCGATTAAATTTGTTTTTTTGATGGTGACAGAAATGAATTCAATTTCTGGAGAAGTTTCTCGAGCAACTGAAGGAGATCGATCGTATCCTCTCCGTAGTCCAAACCCTACAACAGAAAGGTCCGATTAGTTTCACTTTTTGGGGCATAAGTGAAGTTTGGAACCTCCCTTTATTTCAAAGCATCTTTGGCTAACATGAAATCAACCAGTGATTTCGTTTTATTAATTGATTTTTCAGCATTTACTCTTTTGATTTCGAAATTGCTTAGTTAATCTTAGGCTGCCAATAGCCGGACCATATCTCTACCACTTCATCTAAATACGTTTATCGGCGGAGCTTTTTCTGCCTTATTGTTGGCTTTTTGTGAAGATCCAGAAGAACTGCGAGATTTTTTATTCTCCTAATTTATATTTTTGAATACCGAATAAAATTTATATACGTATCTTTTTAGGGTTTTGTAGAATAATTTTACAAAACCCTACTAGTTTCGCGACCAGTCTGTCCGTCTGTCCGTCCGTCCGTCCGTCCATCCGTGTGTCACAGCAGTTTTTCTCGGAAACTACTTAAGCTAGAAACATCAAATTTCGTGTATGGGTGTAAAGTGGTGATCTCTACAAAGTTCAACTACATAAAAATTTTGAATGACCCCCAAAAAAAATTCATTGAAGGTAGCCGATATGGATATCAAATGAAAGGTCTTGATGAGAACTTTTCGAAACAGGTTTCAGTTTGGCAAAATTTGCTTTGAGGAGCGCACAGGGGGGGGAAATACACGAAAAATTTGTGTCCCCCCCCCCCCCCTCGCGATTGGACACCTGTGATCCGAAAAATCTGAAAAAAAATCAGGAATGTACGCCTTGGTGAGTACAACAACAACAAATACGTGAGAAGTTGCAATTCACTCAACTTTGTTAGTAATAGTATGATTTATCGATTTTATGTTTTCTCCAATAAAATCTTAACGGTACCCTTAAATTCAATGACATTCAGTACATAGATGTCTATTTGTAAGATTGATCTATCCTGAAAGTTTCATAAAGATTGAATTATATTTAGCGAAGTTATAGCGGTTTGAATTTTCCTGTATTACTATGGAACAATATGCGCTGCATTTATTACTATGGCAACATGCGCTTTTTACCGGCTCAGACACTACAGTTTTGCTAGGATTTGCATGAAAATTTCAGGGATGATAGGTATCATGAATATCTTTGAGAATCGGTTCAGCTAGTGGTATGAGTAGTCGTAAAACAAAATAGTGGCTGTTTTAAATGCGAAGATTGAATAATTTTGAGTTATTTTTTCCCAACTTCAACGTTTAAGGTGCATGCTTTGAACATTTGATTCAATTTAATGAATGACTGAAGATGAGTACCTACAATTAATGCTCATAAGTGAAACAAGTCAAGGAGGTGGGAGAGCGCTCCTAGCAAAAGGGTTTTGTAACCATTCTAGGATTCGAAAAAGATTGGCCATTAATCGATGATAACAGTACAGGAGAGTGGCCCCTGGAAAATAAAATTCATTAAACGTAGCCGATACGAGTAAGAAATGAAAGTTTTCATGGGAGCTTTTCAAAACAGTTCTTAAACTGTCAGTTTTTGCTTCAGTGGGGGCACAGGGGGGAAATACATGAAAAATGTGTTTCCTCCGTCGCGGATGGACGCCTGAAATAATTATGAAGGGAGATATTTATGAGTATAATAATACCTAAAACCTCAGAAGTCGAAATTCGTTCAACTTTGTTAAAAATAGTATGATCTTCGTATTTCATATTTTCTCCGATAAAATCGCCTTTGACATGTTTCTTGATTTGATTCGATCTGGTGACGGCATTTTGTAAATTGAATACAAAACCCTTCTGACGTGAGCGTAGGTCTGTTTACCCAACTTGTTTAAAATTGCTTTCAATACTTTCTTCAACTTCCATTTCCTCTTGTAATCCATTCAGTAACTAAACATAATAGTCAGCACATAGGATTTCTTCTAGGATAGTTTGTTTTGTAGTTTTCTTTGCCTTTGTTTCTTTATTTATTTGCTTTTGCGTATCTTGAGTCTTCATCTTCGAAGAACGGTAGCCGCAGCCTTAATTTATAATTTTCTTTTCGAAATCCGACCGCTTCTATCTCGTCTTCAATTATTTACGGTTTGGATCCGCCATCTGTGGAGTTTTCCTGATTATGTCTTCTTTCATAGATAACTACCACCAATTTCGTAGCCCAAGCTGCCGGGCTCCTCCATACCAGCGGTCCCGAAATTCTCTTCGGATTGTTCGCTTTGCTTGATATATCGAAGTAAAATAATATTCAATATGAGTTCCTCGAGTCGATTTCTTCGACGATATAAGCCTTTTTCTGTGGAGATTATCTCTGGACTGACGTTTCAAAAAATTAATTTAGTTTTTTGAACACTTTAGACAGGAGCGATTAAAAAACACGTCTGTATGCAAGGAATGCTGGACAAAGAATAGTAAAACTATCAATGAATAAACAAGTTTTATTTTCTAGGGAAGATGATTTTTCAAATTGATGCCAATATATTAAAGTCTTTATATTAGCTATTATTGAATCTTAAGACCCAGCCAAAAAAATTAAAACCATAATCTAGCTTTACCTATTCCTTTTAAGCTTATTCATAAAAAAAATCAATAATTCCATACATACATCTAACCAAAAGCATTCAGATGAATGCTAATAGCCTTTGTGCCGAGGATAAAATCTTTTGAATTTAAAACATAGGCAACTACAGTTTATCAGCAATAAACGACATTATCTCATCCAACAAGTACATTAACAGCGGGAAAGCTATTAACTGAAATTTTCCATTGAGATCGCTCTCACTGTGCAAATGTTTCATCCTTTGCGACTTATCTTCACATCAACATTCAGGCAAGCTGCTCTTTGCCTCCTGTGTTTCATTACGTGCTCTGACATTTGTGCCGATATTATGAAATTAAGTGTACCTCCATCTGACAAGGACACAATACGAGATACACAATCAATATTAAGGGATGACTCAAGGTGTTTCTGCGTTAAACTGAATAAATGTGGGATAATAGCGGATTACGACACAAATTAGAGACAATGGCAGAATGATGAAACATGTCAGTGCGCTTTTGATTCCGGCAATTACATGTTTGCTCAGCTATGGTTTCCTCAACAGAAGCAGTAACAAGGATAATTGCCTTTAATGTCAGAGCAAGATGTCTTTAATTCTTCAACGCAATGAATCCATTTCTTTTATTACCTGCGGGATATTTGGTTTCAAATCTTCAGTGCGAACTCTATCACATGCTTTAACTTTTCTAACCGTGAATAATACCAATAAAAGAACTTTCTAAGGATTCATGATAGAACATAAACAATTGTTTCCTTCCATCGACAATCACCGCAATATAAAAACCACCGATGTAACCTTTCCAACTAAACATTATAGTCAATATCTTTCCAGGGATCGCTATATAACTTTCAAGATAAAAAGGTATTAAATCCTTTCGCCAAATCTCTGAACTTTCCCAATGTTATACTCGTATATCATACTTGGTATGAGTTGCATACCTCCAGCCTATAGAGACCATATCGTTCCTTGTTATTTCGAATGAATAAATTTTCAGGGGTTATCATCCCTGGGTACAAGCCATTAACACAGCATTCCATTAAGCATCGTAGTCAGTGAGACCGTTTGAAACGTGAACCTGAACTGGTGAGGGTAACCTCTCCCAAGTGAGCAATGTCGAGAGTGGTCTGCAAGGGTGGTTTTCGGGTATGATAGTGAGTTTCTGGAGCTAATTTGAAAACCTTTTTATGGACCGAAGATTGTAAAAAGTAACAAAAGCCAATTAAGTTTGTAATTTATTTCCTTTCGAATCGACGAAAATATTAAAAGGCTAAGTTAAGCTTAGCCGATGCTCTTTTTGGCGTTCAAGGGATAAAATTGCGAAGCAAGTATGCAATAGCGCTGATTATATGCGGTTTGCTTCTCGTTTTAATTGGTTTTTAAACAATGAAAAATCTAGTGTATTTCAAAATGTATTGACTTTTAACGATACGGTAGTAAGAAGTAGTAGTTATTAGAGTGACACAAAATTTGCCTTGGAAAAATGTGGGCTCTATACCGGTAAAATCAATAGTTCATATATGTGATCCCCCGCAGCGTAAAAAGACAGCTTAAATTTGCAGACCATCCCAGTATGGGCGAGAAAGGTCAGAGGCAATAATTGATGGCACGAGTCACTCGCAGTATCAAGGGACAATATAGGAAGTAGGGACTGCTCCCTAGATAGTGGTTCAATGGTCGTAGGTCATACGTGACCTTCCAGTTGAAATGTTGTGGCCCACAAAGCTATGTCGAATGACACGATATAAGTAAATTGGGCTCCAACTGATTTCGATGCAATTTGATTGGGCTTGATCCAAGTAACCAAATTTGTTCTTGGCATATATCCAAAAGCCCTTACTTTCTAAGATGATGAAGGATAAAGATCAGTATTTTCCTCATCTAAACTTTATTTCACATGTACTCGTATGTCTCGAAATTAACACCAAATATGAGAGCGTTTTACCCAGCAGGGAACAGTTACTGCGCTTCTGATTTTCTCAATATTCATTCGCAAGCTATTGAACGGCTTTGGTTTTAACGTCTCGCCAACGCGATCATTGGTAGTGTTTGCTGATGATCTAATGATCTATACAGCTAGAATAGTTCAGAGCAATTTTCAAAAAATATTTAATTATGGTGTCGTACACCGACAATTAGCGAGTGAAAATCAATGCGCATAAATGCGAAACAATTTTGTTTCTGACAATACTGTGGTTGGCCAGTCAAGACCTGAAACGTGACTAGAAGGATTTCCACATTATTGCTGGTGAGAATAGTTCAGATCGGGTTCTACATAAATCTGTGTTTGATACCTTGGTGCTCGTCTTGATCGTTACCGGTACTGAATATGTAAAAATCATGCTCAATAAAGCACAAAAAGTAGTCATGTCCGTTCAACGACTCTTTCATTCCATATACATTGATCAATATGTTAAAATTATCTGTTACAAGACCCTGATAAGACCAGTTTTAACATATGGATGTCAGATTTCATAAAACCTGTAACAAATATCAAAACGTCAAAGAGACATCTATCTGTGAAACAGTTTCGAATATCGGTAGCGACTTTCTATAATATGTACCTTTGTGACATTTCTCTTTCTTCTTGCTCCAGACTCTGTATTGTGAAGATGTAATTAATAAACGTTATTAATATATATGAGTTTCAAGTGTTTAAACATGGGTTCAAGAAGTTTATGTATGCTCGTACGCTACAATTAGTGACACCATGTTACGTCATGGGAACGCTGAAGTTCCCGATCGTGTGAAAATTGATAAGCCTTAAGTTGGATTTAGAGATCGTGTATAGTTTCCTTTGTGTATATATAGAATTATTGTAGTTTCATCGTTTATAATCACCGTACTTTATATCATATATAGCTATCACATTTTTATTGCATTATCATTTCGTATTATCGTACCTTTATAGTATCTTATTATCTTATCGCTATCGTACCGTATTATCTTATCGTTATCGTATCGCTATCATATCGTATCATATATCTTTATAGTATCGCTATCATACCGTTTTATAATCCTCATCGTATCGTATTGCATTATTTTTATTTCATATAATCATAATTACCATACCGTGTATAATTATCTTATGTTATTACCGTACCTTTGTTCTATATTCATAGCTTATTACCACCCTGTATTATAATTATCTCTTGCCTATATATCATATATTCTTTATATTATCTTTATAGCATATCATTAACTCAATCTCTCCATAATAATATACAACCATTATCTCCATTTTAGGTAAATTTCTCGAGAGAAATTTACCTATTGCGGAGAGCATCATATATATATATATATATATATATATATATATATATATATATATATATATATATATATATATATATATATATATATATATATATATATATATGGGATATAACGAAATTTGTGACCACGCTAGAGGTTGCAATTTTGCTTCGATTTTCACCAAATTTTCAGGAAAGGTGTATTGGTTAATTATCTCGGTTAAGTTCGTGAACCAGCTATATCGGCCATGCAAAAACAAAATGGCGGCCATTTTAGACGAAAAATCGTGATTTCTGTTCTGACCAAAGTATAGCTCCGATTTGGATGAAATTTGGTACAAGGGTTCATTGATGTATGTGATGAATCTCACAATAAAAAATCCAAAGTCGGTACGGCAGAAACAAAATGGCGGCCGCTCAAAGGTCAAAAAACGTGCAAAATTTTGTTGTTGTAATAGTGGTCAAAGATTTCAACAGATTTTTATGAAATTCGATAATTTGATAGAAATTATGAGTATTTAAAGAATTGTGTAAAAGAACTGGATGTCAGGTTGCAAAAAACAAAATGGCGGCCAGTTGAAGGTCGAAATTTCAAAGGCTTTTAAAAGTCGCTATTTTGATTCGACATATATGAAACTTGGTTTCAAGATAGACATTACTTGGACCTACAGTCTTTGATATTTTGGTGATCATGCATTTGCAAATTTCAAAATGGCGGCCGTTTAAATATGCGTTTTTTTCATGTTTTTGTGGCCCTCTAGCGGTCACATTTTCCAACGGATTTTGATGAAACTTGAGACTATGGATCTCTGTACTATGTTCTTGTATTTTGCAGGAAGTTATTAAAATTGAATGAAAAATAAAAAAGTCGAAAATTTAAAGCCTAATATTTTTAGCTGCCATTTTCTTTAAAAATTTAATTATTTTGCCCTGTCTAGAGTGAAACTCCTATTTGAACGAGATAGTACATTGATTGATGAGGTCCTAGCATACACAGATTTAAAATAATCCAAAATCAAATGCATGCATTCAAAATGGCGGCCCCCAAAGGTCTGAAGGCAAGCGCAATTCGCTATTTTAGTACCAACTGAAATAATGAATATTTTTCATGGAAACGCTTTAAATGACTTTACTTGAAAGAACTTATAAACCAGATCATTTTTAAGATATTGTAAAATATTTTTAACAATACCCTTAAAAAATTATAAAATCGTGACTTGTCTGTCTGTCCGTCCGTCCGCCCGTTTGTTCGTGCAAACCACATGAGCTAGAATGAGGAAATTTTCTACGTAGGTCAAAAGTGGTGCCTCTTGAAATTTGCAGTGCAAGAAAATATTTTAAGGTATTTAAGGGGGGTCTCCCCATACAGGCGGGTCTCCCCATACAAGGGGGTGGCATACAATTTTTTTTATTTCTGTAGCCCTCTAGCAGCCAAGATTCTCAACAGATTCCGTTGAAACTTGAAATTATAAGTTATTAAGGCAAGTTAATTTAATTTAATTATGCAAATCGAATGACAAATAATACAGTCGAAAATTTACAGGTTAATATTTTTAGCAGCCGATTTCAATAAAAATCGAAATGACGGCCCTCACAGTTCGGAAAAAAATTGAAAATGTATATATTAAGTGCAACGCAAGTGCTGATAAAACTTTTATGGAAATCTTTTGAAATTAACTATTCGAGCTATTTAAACCTTTGTGTGGTTGCCACTGTGAACTGTGTAAACAGCAAATGCAAGAAGGGCGAAACCGGTATTTATATGTTTACAACAATTTATGATCCGCCGATTTTCAATATGTAATCCATACGCGTGCAACTCAATTTAATTAGCAAAATATTTGCGCCTCGATAAAAGGTCTCTAAAAACGAACGTGACCAAATTTTTTTTATGTTAATAAATACCCATATGGTACTACGAAAATTGCAGAAAAAAGTTTAGTAGTAGGCAAGCCAAATTCTTTTTCGAAACTTTACGCTACATACGAGAAATTTACCTTTCCGGCTGGTGCTGCCAACGGGGATTTTTTACTTTTACATTATTTAGACATATCCATTGCCATTGAAATTCCAATGGACTTTCCCGCCTAAATTTTCAATAGCTTCATTCACCCACCCCATAACATTCAATGACTACACCCCTGTGCAAATTTGTGAGCGCTGCTGACGATGTGGATGGCCTACGTGCTGAAAGAGAAGTTCATTGAAGACACCCGAGAAAAGCGCTTGTGCGCCAAGCTCGAGAAAAGGCGAAATTGGGATTTTTAGTCAGTTTTTGCTCGCAATAATTAGTCGAATTTTACGCTGTGTGGATTCTTTCTCAATGGCTTGGAGTTTCTGTTAACAAAGTTGCGGTTTGTTAGGGTGCAAGATGTGAGGAGTTTTATATTTCGGTGAGATGTTAATGGCCAGCTCAATCGTCGTTGATGTCTACTTTGCGTCCATATCGATAGTCGTGAGTGTGAATACGAAAATGTGATGTGCCCACCACAAAATAAAAAAAATTTCTTTTGCATTCGAATTTTTATTCTCGGAGTTGAAAGTTTTCTGAAAAGTTCTCGATCGGAGCTTCGTTTAAATGAGGGCCATTGATAAAAATTGGCTTATTAGATCGCTGTTTTGTTCATGCGTTGCAGTACTGTTGGTCAAGGACGGATTTCGCAACAGAGTGGAAATGGTGACGAGGACAAAGAACACATTGACCTTGATGAGCTCTTGGACGACGAAGAGAATCATATGTATGTAAAGATTGGTTTATAGATTGATTCAAAATCACTTTATTTTAGTAATTGAATTATTGCGAAAAAGATTTACAATAGATTTAAGATGTAAAAGGTTAAACCACGTCCACGCTCTACGGAGGTTGGATACAAACTGCCTGGTTCGTAGTATCTCGTTTGACAGTCGTATTTCATTCCACACTCGGTCATCCATATTACTCGTCTGCCTCAGGCAAGTCATCTGCGTGTTGTGGTGGAACGGTGAAGTCGTCATTGTCGTTGAATTCGGCCCATAGTTTCATCGTGTCTGCGCTCGTATTGGTAACCTTTGGGCCTTCGTGTTCGTCAACCTTCTGCACTCCATAACGATCGAATCCCTTGACTGAAACAACCCGATAGGGACCAAGAAACTTTGGTCTGATCTTCAGTCCCGTACCAAACTGCACTCGCTCTATCGCAACCAGGTCCCCAACTTTGTAGATGGTAGCTTTCTTTCGTTTCTTGTTGATATTTCTCGAATTTTCATCCTGCATCTTCGCTATAGCCTCTTTCGCCTGCTTGCGTAATTCTGCTCGAGCTTCGTCATACTGTTGGGATATAACTTCCGCGAAAATCTCCATAAGCCGAATGTCCTTTCCAGAATTCATCTTAGTACCGGCCATTAATTGAAATGGTGACATTCTTATCGATCGATGATACGTAGAGTTAATAGCTCTTTGAATATTTTTTACATTTTTGAACCATTCATCGGGTGTGTCAATAGAATACTTCGAAAGTGCCGATATGACAACCGCATGAAGACGGTCGATCTGCCCATTTCCCCTAGGCACGCCGGTAGTCACAAGATGAAACTCAATATCGTGGTCGGTGCAATACTTTTTGAAGTTTTGCGATACAAATGCTCCTCCTCGGTCGGAAATTAAATGAAGAGGATAACCAAACGATTCAGTAATTACCTCAATCTTCTGCAGGACTTCATCGCACGCAAGTGTTTTTGTCGGGAAAAGCCAACAAAATTTTGTGAATCCATCGATAACAGCCAAAATATAACGATAACCTTTCTTCGTGTCTTGCATAGGGCCCAGATGATCGATATGGAACGCAGCGAGTGGGACATTGCCTTTCGGAATCGGGTACAAAAATCCATCTGCTTTGCCTCGTTTTCTATCGGATACGATGCATCTCACACAACTGGAAATGCAACGTTCAATGCGACGATCCAGATTGAGGATATAAAACTCTTGCAGCATATACTTCATTTTCTGCAAACGAAAATGCCCTTTTTCGTGGACTTCCCGAACTAATGCTGATTTCTTTAATTCTGGAACAACAAACAAACTATTATTATTTGAAATTTTACATAAAATACCATGATGCATAGTATAATTTTTGTAAGACTTATCTCTCAGTATTTCGATGATAGGTAGCAACGCCTCGTCACTATGTTGTACTTCGCTCAATCGTTGCAGAAAGTCGTCAATGTAAGTTATTACGTTTTCGCGAATCAGATCTCGGAATGTATAATTTATAAACTTTTGAAATACGCTGGGCAAATCGCATAATCCAAATGGTACCTTCGCGAACTTATATTGTCCGGTTTGAGTGACAAACAATGTAAATTTGCGACTCTCTTCATCCACCGTCACATGGAAAAAGCCATTTTCAAGATCGAGGGTACTGAAAAATGCTGCATCTCCAATTTTGTCGATTTGGTCTTCGATCACCGGTAGCGGGTATCGATCTTTGTAAATTTTCTTATTGATGGCTTGGTAGTCGATACACAATCTGTGCTTGCCGTCCCTTTTCCTTACCAGAACCACTTGACTTGCATAATCAGAGACACTTTCGCGTACAACTCCGTTTTTCAACCAAGACTCCACTTGTTCGTCGATTATCTTGCGTTCGGGTGGCGAAAAACTTCTTGGCGGGCGATAGACCGGTTCGTTATCAATTATAGCGATTTTCATATTTATCGGCGATTCTTTCGGTTGTGTCGGTGAATATTTCGAGATAATATTTTTAACTTCAGAACGAACCTTCATGTTGCAAACGTCTGCACTAAGCTCATCTTCGTTCAACGCTTCCGTGTTTATTTGCGCGAGAAAACATTCTATTGGGTTGCATGCTTCATCCATCGTTTCTTTACTATCAGGCTCCGCATCGACTTTCGTAATTGTCATTTTACCATTGCGAATTTCCACTATGGCGCTAGCGAGAAGATTCATTCCTATGATGACGTCGGGATTAACACTCATGTTGTCTACTATGTTGAACTCGGTATTTTCGAATAAGATACCGTTAATTTTCACATCGACAGTACACAGCCCATGCGTAATGATACTGGAACCGAGACCCGTTAACGTACAACGCGAAGATCTGATACGTCTCGTGGCTTTATTTTGCTGAGGCACGACTTCTTCACAATGCACACGTCGCTTCCAGTATCGATACGACCGGAAAAGGCCACCTCGTTGATTAATACAGAACAATACGATGGTCCAGATTTTCGTATGCAATTGGTTGCCTTTCCATTCGGGCAATCAGTGCGTCTTGTCCAGACAACCATGCCATTCGTGGTCAGGCGATCCGCAATTTTAACAGTATCGTGATTTCTGCATTGCTTCATTTTTCCCCGTTTATGGTTTCTATACGCTGAGGCCACTCGAAACTTCGGGATCGCTTGTCATTTGTTCGTAGGTTAAGAGTTTTTCTTTGAATTCCGCTGTCATTTTCGCGCCGTATAAAATAGCCTTATTCACTTTTGAGTCTTTAATGCCATCGATCACATACCGAAACACCAAGACATCTTCCACCTGTGCATGACTGCCTATTTCAAGCATTCGGTACAAATATTCACGGTACGATTCATTGTTCCGTTTTTTCTCCTCTCGAAGCCTCCGGTGAACGTCGCAACTAGCTATCTTTGCTTTAAACTCTTCGATTAGGGCACTTTTTAGTTGGAAATAGGACACCGGTTTTACCTCGCAGTCTACGAACATTCGAGCCGTGCCCGACAGTGATTTTTTAAGGAATACGAATTTCTGAATTTCCGTCCATCTGAACGCGGTTGCATACGCTTCAAATTCGTTCAGATATGCTACCACATTCATATTCTTGCCATGAAATTAGCGAATCACGCTTTGCACATCATGCATGTTAAAATTTGATGCGCGATCGTCGCCGCCTCTCATCGTTTCCAACACTTCCACGCTTGCGTCACTGCGTTGCAGTGACCTACGATGCCGCGCACTCATTTCGGTTATAGCAAAAGCGAAATGTTCGATCACCGTTATCACTAACTGCTTTGTTCTTCTGTCCGGTTTTCTTTATTTCGCACGGCACACGCGTATTTAATTACTTTTTATTTATCGGTAGCTCTGTTCACAATTCCGGTTGGCCCCCCATGTAAAGATTGGTTTATAGATTACTTCAAATTCACTTTATTTTAGTAATTGAATTATTGCGAAAAAGATTTACAATAGATGTAAGATGTGAAAGGTTAAACCATGTCCACGCTCTACGGATGTTGGATACCAACTGCCCGGTTCGTAGTATCTCGTTTGACAGTCGTATTTCATTCCACATGTATATGTTTTGGCGAGTGCATTGTTTACGATCAATTGCAATAATTCGCATCCAAATATATCCAAGATTTGGTGTGGTTCAGAACAATGCTTCGAATGCCTTTCGCAGTTGCGGGAGAAGTCAGCGCATGCAGTGCAACATATTGTTCGTTTACGTTTCAAGAAAGATATCTCACAATTAGCGTGAAATATAGAATCATACTTGAGCTGAGTTAGATTTGGACCAAGGCCAGTTTATTGCGCAACTAAAATTGTCCGGTTAAGCATCTGTAGTCTCATGTTGAATGTCGATAGTAAGCATTCGTCGAAATTAGACAGTTCATTAAATCAATACGAAATTCGGTGTTGATTTTCGTATTCTGGCCCTATGCAAACATTATATCGTGCATTGTGTTCTTTATCGCAACACAGTTACAGTTTCCCGTTGATTCCGAATGAAAAAAAATCGCATTTGGCGAAATGATCGGTTTATTTAATCTATGCAAATCTATTTTTTGCATCCCACCCCGTTTCGAAAAGCATAAATGCGATCTCATTTTTCGCTTTAGCAGTTAATTGGACTCGTAAACCGTTTTTAAGTGTATTTGATAACTTTATGGGCTTATTGCAAAAACGAATGTAAATTGACAATGATCAAAAGTGAGCACCTTTTGAGCGCATCCGGAATGGACACCACAAATTCATGTTTATGTATTAGGATTTGATTGTTTATTAGTTTTCTGTTTAAGTAAAGTTCCAGTTAGATGTGATATTCCCAGCCTTTGTGAATCAGTTTGTTAGATTTTTTTCGAGTGTAAGCTTTTTTTAATATTAATAAATGTTAAAGAATTAAAAACATAATTATCGAGAGCATTTTTACGAAGACGGCTTCGATGTTTCCCTAAATAATTTCCAATAGAAATATTTTTTTTAACGTTCTTATTTCGAAGGAGTTTTGTTAAAAAATAACAAAGAGAATATTTATGAATGAATCAAAAATCAAAGTGTACAAAATCACATTCATGCTTATATTAACTCAACAAAACAAGTTGGGTAAACAGACCTACGCTCATGTCAGAAGGGTTTTGCATTCAATTTACAAAATGCAGTCACCAGATCGAATCAAATCAAGAAACATGTCAAAGACGATTTTATTGGAGAAAATATGAAATGCGAAGATTATACTATTTTTAACAAAGTTGAACGAATTTCGACTTGTGAGGTTTTTGGTATTGTTATACTCATAAATATCTCCCTTGATAATTAGTTCAGATGTCCATCCGTGACGGAGGAAACACATTTTTCATGTATTTCCCCCCTGTGCCCCCACTGAAGCAAAAACTGACATTTTAACAACTGTTTTGAAAAGCACCCATGAAAACTTTCATTTCATACTCATATCGGCTACGTTTGATGAATTTTTTTTCAGCGGCCACTCTTCTGTACTGTTATCATCGATTAATGGCCAATTTTTTCGAATCCTAGAATGGTTACAAAACCCTTTTGCTAGGAGCTCTCTCCCACCTCCTTGACTTGTTTCACTTATGAGCATTAATTGTAGGTACTCATCTTCAGTCATTCATTCAATTGAATCAAGTATTCAAAGCATGCACCTTAAACGTTGAAGTTGGGAAAAAATAACTTAAAATTATTCAATCTTCGCATTTAAAACAGCCACTATTTTGTTTTACGATTACTGATACCACTAGCTGAACCGATTCGCAAAGATATACATGACACCTATCATTCCTGAAATTTTCATGCAAATCTTAGCAAAACTGTAGTGTCTGAGTCGGTAAAAAGCGCATGTTGTTCCATAGCCATATGCCATAGTAATAAATGCAGCGCATATTGTTCCATAGTAATACAGGGAAATTCAAACCGCTATAACTTCGCTAAATATGATTCAATCTTTATTAAACTTGCAGGATAGATCAATCTTATAAATAGTCATCCGTGTACTGAATTTCATAGAATTTAAGGATACCTTTAAGATTTTATTCAAGAAAACATAAAATCGATAAATCGTACTATTACTAACAAAGTTGAGTGAATTGCGACTTCTCACGTATTTGTTGTTGTTGTACTCACCAAGGCCTACATTCCTGATTTTTTTCAGATTTTTCGGATCACAGGTGTCCAATCGCGAGGGGGGGGGGACACAAATTTTTCGTGTATTTCCCCTCCCTGTGCGCCCCTCGAAGCAAACTTTTCCAAACTAAGACCTGTTTTGAAAAGTTCTCATCGAGACCTTTCATTTGATACCCATATCGGCTACCTTCAATGAAATTTTTTTTCGTGGGGTCACTCTCCTATATGGGGAGACCCCCCTTAAATACCTTATAAAATTTTTCGTAGTTGAACTTTGAAGAGATCACCACTTTACACCTACGCACAAAATTTGATGTTTCTAGCTTAAGTAGTTTCCGAGAAAAACTGCTGTGACACACGGACGGACGGACGGACGGACAGACTGGTCGCGAAACTAGTAGGGTTTTGTAAAATTATTTTACAAAACCCTAAAAATGGCGCCGAATGAACAACAAGACATTCCCAACAATGCTAACTTAGAAACCCCAAAAACTCCGGTAAATATCGCCGTGAATTTTGGCCTGGCAATGAACCCCCGCGGCTGGATGCTGTTCGCAGCGTTAAACTGCTTCCATTTCGAGAATCATAGGTTGAGCTGTGGTTTTCCCAAATCAAGTCGTAACAACAATTGACATAGCAATATTAAAACAAGTTGCAGACAAATGTGTGGTCTAAAGAAACAATTACTGGCGTGCTTTGCAGTTTACCCGCAATAAAAATTGACGCAGGTGTTGATGAAGCTCGAATTTAATGACCAGAAACCTTCGCATCTATATAGAGAAATGCAGGCTTCGGCAGCCACTCAACTCCCGGAAGATGCACTACGTGCATTATTGATGAGGCGACTTTCAGTCCACGTACGAGTCATCACGGCAGCTTCCATCGAAAAGATGTAACGTCATTGTGAAAAATAGCTGGCAAAATCGTGAAGAAATCTAACGCAGCACCCGCAGGGATAGCAATGGCATCTAAAGCTCCAGTACGTACGACATCAGAATCTGATACGATGTTGCTGGAAATGTTGAAGCGCCTCGATAATCGCGAGATGAACAGAAAGAACAATTTTTCCGGACACCGAAATTTCAAGAGCCGAAATCAATCCCACTCAAGAAACTGCAACCGAACAAATCACGAGTTAAGCGCAGTTAAAAATGAAGGAGAAGTGTCACAATTTTGTTATTACCAACGAATGTATAGCGAGAAGATAATCCACTGTCAAGAACCCTGCAGTTATCAGCAACAGGGAAACTAATAGCGTCGTCCTCAAGAACGGTGAGTGGTGATGCCCAAGCAAAAAGCCGCTTGTCTATAACCGATAAAAATACGGGAAAGATAGACCTTGTTGACACAGGTGAAGAAGTGTCGAAAATTCCCTGCCAGATTAGACGTAATGAAGCGGATCGAAAACTTTATATGGCAAACGGAACGACAATCGACACATTTGGTGATAAAATTTTATCGCCTGACCAGGGACTCCGTCAGATTTTCGAATGGTACTTCTGTATTGCTACTGTGGAACAACCCATTCCTGGGGTCAATTTTCTGCATTGTTTTAATTTATTGGTGGTAGTAAAACGGAAACAACTCGTAGACAGTAAAACCATTATACATTTTTTGGTAATAATTTCAAATGGTTGGATGAAGTCTATAAGAAAGGTAGAACAACGAACACCATACCATCAAATTCTATCTCAGTTTCCTGAAATAACAAAAGCGGCAGTGGTCACAACAACTCAACAGATGGTGCTTAAACTATATATCGTCACGGAAGGTCCTCCTATCGCTAAAAGAGTCCGTCGGCTACCAAAAGCCAAGTTTCAAACCGATAAAACCGGATTCGAATAAATTGTTGCGACTGTAGGAAATTGAACTCTGTAAACATTACAGATCGATACCCGGTAGCTAGTGTCGAAGATTTCGTCCATTACTTCCAAGGCAAAACAATGTTTTTGGCGATCAACCTTGTCCGCGCTTATCACCAAGTTTCGGTAGCGGAAGAGGACATAGAAAAAATTGCGGTGATTCCTCCTTTTAGGTTGCTCAAATTTATAAAATGCCTTTTGGATTGAGGAAAGCTGCCCAGATCTTTCAAAGGTTTATTGATATCGTTCTCTGTGGCTTGGAATTTTGCTGAGGGCTAAGTCTAACAGGCATTTGCAGATAGCTCCACCATCAAACATCAATACAAGAATGGCGTCTAGCCTAATCGAAGAAGATCGGGATAAAACAAGGAAGGAAGAGGCACCTGATGGACGCGGATCGCCAGGTTAGGGGTTCCAGATAGTGCTGATAAAAGAAGCAAGGAAAGCTTCAAAGAAACTCCTTTAAAAAGTGCCAGAAAATAAAGTTCGTACGGACACCTAATAAGAAAAAGACCTGATGCGAAACAGGAGAGAAAAAGTCCCAACAAAGGCCCCGGCAGCAGGCACAGCTCGTAAAACCCCAAGATGGTCAATCCTACGCGGAGGTGCTGCGGGATATCTGGGGAACTGGGGCCATCAAAGCAGTACGACTAACGTGGCTGGGCCACATACTGGTTGAATTCAGAACAGAGGCCGACAATAGGGAAGCAATTTGCGACGCAGTAAAGAAAGTCCTCGGCAAAAGCGCAACTATAGCCTTGCGCGATCCAATGGCAATGATCGAGATAAGAGACTTTGATTGCGTTACGGATCTAGCCAAGGTAGATGAGGCCATCTAAAGAGAGTTCTCTAGCATGGGCAGGATCAAAGCAAGGCTGACACCAGAAAACTAAAGAGTACAACGCATGGCCATAATTGACGACCAAAAAGGACGCCGAACAAGTAAGAATAGGGTGAGTTGTATGTGGAATACGGCGAAAAGTAGCGCTTTTTCAAAGTTTCAAATGCTTTGGCCATGGTCACACTGTACATGTATGCAAAGGACCCAATCGGAGTTCCTTATGTTACAAATGCGGTGAAATGGGACATAAAATAAAAGAGAGGAGGCATGCTGTATTCTAAAAAGGATGCTGATCCAAGATCTGGTCTTGGACACGTCTTAGGATCAGATAAATGCGGGGTTTTCTAGGAGTCCCTAGCCAAGGCAAAATAAGAACTTCGATGACCCGCATCCTGCAGTTAAGCTTACACTTCATTTCAACCGCCCAAAATCTGCTCATGCAGTTTGCAAAGGACATAAAAGCTGACTTATTGCTGCTGCATGACCTTGATAAAAGTTCAGCGTCATGTTATCCTCATGAAACTGGCCGCCATCTGAATTCGAAATAGTAACTTCTAGGCGGAGAGTTGTGGACGGGGGGATGGTTTTGTGTGGGTTCGGTGCTCAGGGACCACCATCTTTAGAGTGTATGCCGAATGAATCGATATCATCTCTCCAAGCCCAGCTTAATGCTTTGGAGGACGCTGTCTCAAACGCAGACCGGAACGTGCTCATTGGGGGAGATTTCAACGGTAAAGCAATCGAGTGGGGCATGCCTCAAACAGATCTGCGGGGAAAACTAACCTTAAAAATGGCACCCAGGTTGGCGCTTGTCATACTAAACACTGGAAATTCTCGCCGAGTTTCCGCCGTGTTGGCTGTGAAGGAATCATACCTGACGTGATATTCGACTCGGATACCTTAGTACGGAGGATACACAATTGGAGAGTACTAGAGGACTACTAAGCCAGTGATCATCAGTGCATTTTGATTGAGATCAGTGATGTTGTCTCTCGACGTCCATGCTCTTGGCTTTCTAAAATTGGATGGAACATCGGAAGGGTGGAGGCCGAAAAGTTCTTCAAGATGTTCACAGTAGGTGCTCCGCTGCAGGGAGAATCGCATTGGATGGAAGAACTGGCGGAGCTAAAGAGATGGTAAACTCAACTATGGACATCATTACGACTGCTTGCAACGTTCTATGCCCCGTCGAAGATCCCGGCAAGGCAAGCCCCAGCGTACTGGCGGTCCACTGAAATCACTGAGAAGCGAAGGGGGTACCACAAGTTTCAGCGTGAGGCTCAAGGGTTACGAAACCCATTCAGTTATACATCAATTAAAAATTATTTAAAAGCCAGCAAAAAGCAAAGAAGGCAAACAGGAGATCCATACTCGAATTAAATTTCAGTTGAAATCGATCCAGTTAGTAGTTGAAAACCCTCTCCCAAGCTGCTTATGATAATATGAAATACAGAATTGGCATTCCCCGTGAGGAAGTTACTAATAGTAGGAGCTATTACATGAACATTTGTGGGATAGTTCAACGCAGTGGGAGTAGTAACAGGCGATTTTAGCCCTAAAACAAAAACGGTTTTATATAAACGGCAAAATGAATTTCATCCAAAAGTGAAATAAAAACGTCCAACAAGATTTTCTCATATGAAAAGGATAATCAATTGAAAAGTGCTTTAATAACATAGATAGTAACTATTATAATGAAAAGTGTGCAGTCGAGAAAGAGAGAATATTTTTTTCTTTTGTTAGGAGTTTGTGCACTTTCCGGGAGGCAAAAAAAAATCTAACAGCTTCAACGGGTGCTGAGCCGACAGTTTTATTCAAAAGGTAGACGTAGTATTGATCGATTATTTTGCACGCAACTTCTCAGAATACTGTTACGAATTACTCCAATTTTTGGGATTATTCCCGCTCAAATTCATACTCAAGAAGCAGCAGAAGAAAACTTTACGGACTTTGAAAATACGGTAAGTGGTTAGCATCAATTTATGGTCGAATACGTCGACAATTAACAGTGTTTCACAGTTAATTCCAGTGGATTTACTGTTTTACAAGTGGAGACTTTTTTTTCGTTAGTAAATAATTGGTGGACTTCGCGGGATAAAATTGAGTTTTATTTACATGCCCGTTCAGAAAGTGTGCTTGAAAGATACTTACAATACAGCAAATCTTTCTTCGTAGCACTACAGCCCCTCTCAGGCCTTCACTTCCTGCAAATAGCGCTTCCAAATGGCTCGACCCATTGACGACGTCCTCCAATTTCGAAACCCGAGCAGCGATGAACTGTCTTTGTCGACCGAGTCAGACCAATGTTTCCTCAGATTCCCCACTGGCCTTCGGCCTTCAGTTCTCCCAACGAATACCTTTTTGGGTGTTCGTTATTCGTACATACGATTCACGTGGCCAGCTTATTGCAACTTTCGCAAACTTACAATTGCTGAGACCTCCGGCTCGTCAACAATTTCATACAGCTCAAGGTTTTATCGAATTTCCCATTGGTCCCCGTCTAGCTTCGTTTCCATTATTTGCCTCAGGATCTGACTCTCAAAGACGTTCAACGTGTTTGTGGATGCTTGCGTTAGGGTCCATGTTTCACACCCATAACCTAGCACATGTCTTATCACAGATTTTTATACTTGGAGTTATCTTTTTCTACTTATGCAGCTGGTCTTCAAGATCATCAAAACAGAATAAAATATTTTATTTGCGAGTTGTATTCTTTATTGTTTTTTGCTCTTTCGTGATTGGTTCTCATTATTTTGGCACCTAAATACACAAATTCGCTAACATTTTCAATACTGTATTCGGAAAGTATGATATTTTGTGTACTTGATGTGTTTCATTCGTTGGTTTGTAGCTCTACTAGCTTTGCTTCGCTATAGATTCTCATGAGTTCTTTGGCGGTTGTGAATGACCGTGACAAAACGTTGATGTCATCTGTATAGGCTACTAATTGGCTCGACTTGTATAGTAATATACCTCATGTATTGGCAATTAACTTTCTTATGACGTATTTCACAGCCGAATTGAATAGCGATGCGGCCAGCCCATCTTCCTGCTTCAGTCCGATATTTGTGTCAAAGGCATCGGTGAGTAGGTTATTGATGCGAACTTGGGAGGTCATCAATGTCATTGTCATTTTGGTAAGACGGAATAATTTGGCTAAGATGTCAAAGCAAAGCATTATTTCGTAGAATAAGTTACAATCAATACTGTCGTACGCTTGCTTAAAGTTAACGAAAATTTGGTGTACGCCTATGTTGAACTCCCAGCATTTCTCAAATACCTGCTTGACTGTGAACAATTAGTCTGTTGTCGATCTACCTGCTCTAAAATCATCTTGATACTCCCAAATAATACTGTTAGGGTATACTCTAATTTTATTTTCTAAGATCTTTGAAAATATTTCGAACGCCGTAAAAAAGTAGTGATATGCCTCTACAGCTTTCGCACTGTAGCTTGTCACCTTTTTATAGATAGGGAATATAATTGATTGGCTCCTCTTGTTCGGTGTATATTCGTTTTGTGAAATACGCTGGATGACTTAGTAGATGGCTTTCTAAGCACCGCTTCCACCATATTTTATAAGCTTCACTGGAATCTTATCGATGCCCGGCGCTGTATTATTCCTTTGGGTTTTGGTATTTGAACAAACTTCATCCAGAGTAGGTGGGGCCAATGGAAATTCTCCAGAAACATCTACAGGCTCCGATGCCCTGGAGCTGTGCGGAGGATTTCTAAGGTTCTTGCAATATGATGCCAATCTTTCCTTTACCTTGGTTTCATCAGCAATAATGTTGCCGATGCCATTACGTCAGAGCATGATCTTGGGCTGGTAGCCTCGTTTCAGGCTTTTCACTGCTTTGTGTACTTGTCTTCTATTGTTTCTCACTAGACTTACATCAATACTTCTCAATTGGTCGTCATAATATTTTCTTTTCATAATTTTAAACAGTGTCTTAGTGTTCTCCATTCACATCCAACTTATAATGGTGACCTTGTGCATTCCGTCGATTTCAATGTTATTTGGAGTCTCTTACTTGATCCAACAGCAAAATATTCAATTAACGCATACACATCTTTCGTCATACAATTGAGAGTAGGCGCGAAAAATTCCGCTGGCATCATCATGAGCTGTTGAAATTTCTCCTTTCATTTGTTTCTTTGTGCCTCCAATTGCCTAATAAAAAACGTGCAGCAGTCTGCGCAGACATCATTCGTCAGAGACTTCCTGTAGGAATGCCAGTAAAAGACATCACCTGCTGCTTCTTTTTTTTGGAAATCAAACTAGACGAATGTTGTTGCATTGTGATTTAAGTTTATGTCGAGCAGCATCCTCATGTGCCGATAAGAAAAATCAAGCGGAAAATTTCTTGCGCGAAAATCCATTGACAACTGAAAAATTCGCCGTTTTTGTGGTTTCTGTCAGAAATACTACTGCTGGAAATCAACGCCAAATACACGGTAATTAAAGAAGAAGAAAACACCCTCTCTTCGATCCAACAAATATTTTAAATTGAATCTCATACCGCCATATGTTTATGGAGATTCATTCTTAAAATAATAAGTATATGTGAGCTGTTTGGGGAAAAATAGTAACAGGCATATTGCACGTAGATGTACAATATTATTAAGGAACCACACAAGAAACAAAGCAGATACGTTTATTTATAAGCTTTTTAAAACTACCATATTTTGCTTATGCATAACGTTATCAGATTTGCAGGAAACCAATCGTGAAACCATACAATATGATCACATATTCTTTTTTTTTCAAACGAACGGGTATTTTATAGGTTAACAAAAAGGGATCTCCTATCATTATTGCATAAAATGTAGACTAAATAATTCTAATTTTGCAGAGGGAGAGAAAGAGATATATTTTAAAATTGACTAGAAACCAACCTAAATGTGATGTAATTGTTGCTTCTACAATCAATCTTACTACGTGCTGTTATTATATACGTAACAATGATTATTTTATTCAGTTTTGACGATCTTGAAGACCAGCTGCATATACAGCAAAACAAAGCTCCAAGTATACAAATCGGTGATAAGACCTGTGTTATGCTATGGGTGTGAAAAATTGACCCTAATCCAAGCATCCGCAAATATATTGAAGGCCTTTGAGCGACGGGTCTTGAAGCGAATAATGAAATTTAAGCTAGACGAGGACCAATGGCTGATTCGATGCAACCATGATCTGAATCAAATTTTTGATGAACCGGAGGTCTCAACAATTGTATGACTGCGGGAGCTGCAATGGGCTGGCCACATGAATCGTATGGACGAACAACGGATACCCAAAAAGGTATTCGTTGGGAGAACTGCAGGCCGGAGGCCAGTCGGGAAACCGAGGAAACGCTGGTCTGACTCGGTCGACAAAGACAGTTCATCGCTGCTCGGATATCGAAAATGGAGGACGCGGTCAATGGACAGAGACAGTTGGAGGCGCTATTTGCAGGAAGCGAAAGCCCGAGAAGGGTTGTAGTGCTAAGAAGAAGAACAACAACGGTTAGGCATTTTGGCTAAAGTTTCTTTTTACATTCATACTGAATCAAAAAACAAACAGAACGACACCAAAACAGTTAAGTTATAATAGAAAGGGTAGCAAATGGACTAAAGACAAGCTTTCAAAATATTCGCTTTCACATCCTAAAAATTCATAAAACAATTATATTGTTAAATAAGAAATTCAATATGCCATTTTTGAAAATGAAAGAAATGCTTTTGGCGTTTACTATCGTTAAATAGCCAAATTGAAAATCCTAACGCGACGAGACATCGTGTACGCATTCTCCTACAATAGAAAAAAATAACTTAATGAATATGATAAAACTTTCCAATCAGGCAAATGTGAAAATAAAAACACAAAATTACAAACGCAAACCACACTCAAATAGTCAGTGTAGTTTGTTTTAAATTTTATCTCGATTAAATCTTATCCTTAAAACTTTGGTATCACCATTTTAATTTTGCATTCACTAGTAGTCTTACATATTGTTGTACAAGAAATTATTGTGCAAATTTTGATTACATAAAAATAAAATATAATATGTTTGTTAAGCTTTAAAATTTTAAGATTTTGAATTAAAAATTGATAAATATAAGAGATGATAGCTTAAAAGAAAAATAATCGGTCTTGTCCTTTCTCTCCACTGGGTATGCGACCCGCGACGTTGGTGGGCTTTTCTGTAACCATGAGCTAGCCAGCGGGGTTCTCCTTTTTATGTTATAGAAACTCTCGCCACGAATGATTGGCCTTTCAGTCCTTACATGACCAAGTCATCAGTTGTTGATCTTTGATCTGGTTAGGAAGGATGAGAGAAGTTACCACTACCATTCGGATGCCCCAATCTTTCTGTGGGCCGAGAATACCCACGGGCATGACGGACTAGTGTCCTACTCGCCTGCAGTTAAGGTGGAAATGTCGTCGCACCTCATCGTTGTAGAGTCTCTTTCGGCCAGTTACGTCAGCCTTCGACAGCTGCCGAATTTGTCCCGGATGGTAAAGAAAATCGTAAACGTGAAATTCTTTGTAGAGGGCCCTAATAATGGCGGAAAGAACCAGGCCAACGACACTGCAACGCTAGCTACTAGCACGCTTACATGTCACCAGGCAAGGCTGTTCCAGCTGAGCATAGAGCTTTCACTCGCTGAGGTAGCAGTTCACCGTTGCAGTCCTTAACGGTCAGTTAACGATTCTTTAAACAGTACATTTTCTTCTGAAGGGGCATGCAGGTTTATCAGTCTAATTTTGAAGAATTTTACTTTTATACGGATCGTATTCAACCATTCATTGGCTACCTCAACATCAATAACGTGCGATTTGAACTACATATCCACAATAAATGCCGCTCCGAGCTCTCGCTTTCCAACAGGCTTTCCAATTTTGAATATTGTATGCGATCTCATGTCTTGAATATCATATCTTGTCCAGTTCGTTTCCTGTATTGCCAGTACGTTTAATTTATATTGACAGGCCTGTTGTAAAAGGTTTATTATTCATTGAAATTAGTCAAGGTTGTTAATTTTAAGTAAAACAAGTCCATGTTGAGAGTTAAGAAAACCAATTATCGCACAGTATACAATGTAATACAGGGTTATCCTTTTCGTGTTTGGGAAAGTATAACCCTTCGATTTGACATTTGTCAAAACTAAATGTGATTCAAAGCATGTTTTTTAAGTTTAAGGTTTGCCATTTAGAAATATGGATCGTTTAAGAGTCGAAGAATGCGTTAAAATCATTGAATTTTATTTTAAAAATAGTGATTCTGCTGTATCAACATTTAGGGCTTTACGAGCCGATTATGGTAGACATAAGCGACCTACACAGCAAACAATTTCGAACACTGTGAGAAAATTTGAAGAGACTGGATCGGTTATTGATATTGCAAGGCCTGCGCATCATCGCAACATACGTTCTGCTGAAAACATCGCTGTCGTTGCTCGAAGTATGGAGGAAGACCCGAATTTGTCGATTCCTCGACGTGCTCAACATTTGGGCTTGTCTTACAGCTCATTGTGGCGGATTTTGCATTTGGGTTTGCGTCCCCATCCGTACAAAATCCAACTCACTCAAAAACTTAAGCCTCAAGACCATACACAACGCAGAATGTATGCGAATTGGGTGATTGAACATCAAGCCATTTATAACGATTTTTCGAACAAAATTTTCTTTGGTGATGAGGCTCATTTTTCACTCAGTGGTTACGTAAATAAACAGAATTGCCGCATATGGGGCTCTCAAAAGCCTCAGGTGATCGCAGAAAGGCCTTTGCATCCGGAAAAAGTGACCGTTTGGTGTGCATTATGGTCTGGTGGTGTTATTGGCCCGTATTTTTTTGAAAACGATCAAGGGAGAGCCCTTACAGTCAATTCTGACCGCTATGGATGGATGTTAACATATTATTTTTGGAGACAAATTGAAGATTATCATCTGGAAAGCATGTGGTTCCAACAGGACGGAGCCACAAACCACACAACACATGCTAATTGAGCACTTTTGCAAGAGAAATTTCCAGGACGCGTAATTTCGAGATTGAGTGATGTCAATTGACCCGCAAGATCCTGCGACCTAACAACTTTAGATTTCTTTTTATGGGGCTATGCGAAAGATCGTGCTTACGCGAACAATCCTCAAAATTTTGAGCAATTGAAAACCAATATTCGTGAATTTATGGTCGAGATATTGCCGGAAATGTGCCGAAAATTCATTGAAAATGACCTCAAAAGGATTGAGGCCTGTAAGAGGTCGCGTGGAGAACATTTGAATGATGTTGTATTTCACGTATAATGGCAAGGTTCAATCTTTATATTGAATAAAAAATTTTGTTTCTATCTGAATATTTGATGTGTTCTCTTCAGCTTTACATTACCAAGCGTAAAATGGATAACCCTATGTAAGTTGACACAAGACTGCCGTCGTGCCAGCCTGGAAACGCAGTAATCGTTGGCCAATAGGCTATTTTCAAATTCAATTTGGCCTGCCCCTGGAGTTGGGGGGGTCCTTGGAGCTAGTGCGATTGAGCACTTTTGCTCCATTCCTGTCTGCGAGTGCTTATGCACTCACTATTACCTATGATTGCGAGTTAGTTTCTGTACTGTCTAATATAGATCGGAGGCTCGGGTAAGTCACTCGTGCCCTATCAGAGATCTTTCGAAATCCCAAGGTTTTATTAGAGTGTTCGTCTATTTTGTCAAACAGTTTTAAAGCACGGTCACGTATATATTTGTCAATAGTCTCGATTCGTAGGTCTTTGTAAATGTCTGTGTTTCTAATATACCATGGGATTTGGAAGATCCATCTTATGGCCCTGTTTTGCAGTGACTGGGGGGTTTTCTTGTTGGTCTTTGATGTCTGGCAGAATGCGATGCATCCATAGAGTAAAGTCGGGCGTATTATTTGCTTATATATGAGCAATTTATTTTTAATATTGAGCCGGTTGTGTTTTAGGATAGGGTTTAATGAGGATAGGATACCAATGCAGTGCTGTCGTTTTATTCGTATATGGTCATTCCATGTCAGTTTATGGTCCAGGGTTAGTCCTAGGTATTTTGCCGTTCTGTTCCAGGGTATAATGTCTGAATTTATTTGTAAAGTTGGTGGTTGTTGATGTCTACGTCTTGAGATAAAGATTGCCTGCGTCTTGTCGTTATTTAGTTTGATCTTCCATTTGCGGAAGTATTCCAGGAAAGTATTGATGGATTGTTGCAGTTTTAAGGTGATCACTTCTGCTTGTCGGGCTGAATAGTATATACATGTATCATCAGCATATAGGGAAACTTGAACATTGCTGGGAAAGCTGGGTAAGTCAGAAGTGTATATGCTGTATAGGACTGGTGAAATAACTGATCCTTGGGGAACTCCAGCTAGAATTGGTCGCAGGTTTGAGAAGTTGTCGATTTTGACACGGAAAGATCTGTCTTGTAGGAATGAATGTATTATTTGTGTCAACGCGAGTTGTATTTTGAGTTCATGCATCTTAAAGATAAGTCCTGCGTGCCAGACTTTGTCAAAGGCTTTCGCTATGTCGAACATAACTAAGCCCGTTGACTTCCTGCGATTCATCCCGTTTCTTATACGTTGGACCACTTTTGTTAGCTGGAGTTCTGTGGAATGAGCTGTTCTGAATCCGAATTGTTCATTAGGAAGAGTTTGATTTCTGTTTATAGTATTTTGGAGTCTTTTGAGGATAGCTCTTTCAGCTATTTTGGAAAGAGATGAGAGGAGACTGATTGGCCTCCAATTCTGTGGAAAAGTAAGGTCCTTCCCTGGTTTGGGGATAACTATTACCACTGCCGACTTCCATATTTTGGGGTATCTCCACAAACGGAAGATTGCGTTAATGACGTCGGTGATTGTCAGTAGCAGATTGTCAGGTAGCCATTTAAGCGTCGTGTTTGTCAGTGTATCAAAACCAGGTGCTTTACGTTTGTTGAGTCTTAGTATAAGGTCTTTTATCTCTTCTAAGTTGGTTGGTTCTAGTGTACTATCAGCCTGAATTTGCGTGTGTGTTATCTCGTGAACTTTATTTAAAATCTGGTCTTCTTCGTCAATGTCCTCCTCTTGGAAGATATTTTCGCGGAACTGAAGTTCTAGTGTGTCTGCAAAGGCTTCCGCCTTACCCGCATTGTCGAATTTGAGGCCATTTGGTCTATGGATTGGTTGCACAACTACCCTGTTTTTCGTTCAAAAATATTTAGTAGTCCTCCAAAAGGCATTCTCGCCAGGCTCCAGGCTCTGTAAGAAGCTCTCCCATTGCTCGTTACGAAATTCGTGGATTTGATTTCGGATTTTGTTTGTTAATTGGTTGGCTTTCGTTCTAAGTCTAGGATCACCCGTGCTCCTAGCTCTTCTTCGGGCTTGGTTCTTCCTCCTTATCAAGTTTTTTATATCCTGAGGGAGTTCATAGGGGTTGTGTTCCCTTGCCGAAGTTGTGACTGTGTGGTCCTCTTTTGCCTGTTTAATCTTCTCTGTTATTTCTTGAATAACTTTTTCAACGTCGCTAGCTGTGTTTAATTCTTGGGTGAAACTTTCGTTTGCCAGTGAGTCTTGGAAAGCCTTCCAATTTATGGTCTTCTTGACTTTTAAAGGTTCGTCTATAAAAACGTCCTCTATTAAGAAGTGAACTGGTTGGTGGTCTGAGGAGAGCTCATTGAGGACCCTGATTCTTATATTTTGATGGAATTTTCGAGAGACTCCAATATCCAGAATGTTGTTAGATGTTGGTTGGTTCATCGGGGATATGCAGGCTACCTTCAATGTTTGTGATGAATCTACTTAGCACAGTCCCTGCTTGATTTCTTCTCACAGCTCCCCATTGTTGATGATATGCATTGAAGTCGCCTATTACCAGGACTGGGCCTTCGAGGCTGAAGAGAGAAGCAAGGTCTTGGGCTAGGTGTTTGTTGTTGGGGGGGTTGTACAAAGAAATCACTATAAATTCGAAGGCAGGCGTTTGCACTTTAATGGCGGTGGCTTCTGCTCGTTGCATTTGTGGTGTTGTAATTATGTGGTGATTCACATTTCTTCTCACGAGAATGGATGTTCCACCTCCCCTACCAGTCATTCTGTAGTTTCTATACAGTATGTAGTTGGGGATATGGAGACAAATCCTGGGCTTCAGGAAGGTTTCTTGGAGCAGTATAATATCAAATTTATAATCTAGTATAAATTGTTTAAACTCTCCAACCTTCGGAAGCAAGGAATTTGCATTCCACGTGAGCATGGAAATGTGATTCACTGGATCCATTATCGTTTATTTGTGTTTGGTTTCATGTTTTGGGCAGAGAACATTCCCTGTAACATCTTCGCCATCATATCTTGGATCATCAGCTGAAACTGAGATTGCATTGAGGCAAAGAATTGTCCCATGTCAGGTGGAGTGAAAGTTTTGTGTGTTGTTTGTGGTTGTTTTTTGGTGAATTGTGTTTTGTCTGTTGGTGTTGAGATGTTGTTCGTTTTTGCGGTTGTGGGAAGGCTTGTGTTTATGTTGGGGGTTTTCTGTGCAGCCATCTGTGCAAACGTCTTCCTCATATTATTGGGATTTTTTGGACAACCCCCGTAGTTGGCCGGATGCTCTCCTTTACAGTTGACATATTTCGGTGTGTCATCTTTCGCCTTGACACATTCTTTGTGGTGATGCATTTAACGCACCGCGCCTGTGCATGACAATTGCCCGAGGAATGACCAAATTGTTGGCAGTTGTGACACATCGATAGACCTTTTCTAGGTTTCAAAGCTTCCACCTTGCAGATCAGATGGCAAACCACGGTTATATTAAAGATAGAAGTTTCCTCCTTTTGGAGGAGGACTTTGACAAGTCTTGATGGAGCATTTTGCAATTTAATGAAGAAAACTTCAAATGGGTGAAAGCCTTGTAGTTCGAGGTCTTCCTTAATTTCCTCACAGGTGAGGCCATGTAGTCCACGAAGGACCACGTTTAGTTTTTTGTCTTCCGGCAGATAGTACGTGTGGTATTGAAGTTTTAGTTCGGTCAATAGTTTCGTCATCTGTCGGTGGTCAGTTGTAGTTTGTGGTTTTATCTGTATACCAAGGTATACACGTTTCGCGTTTATGTTTTTGTCACGTAGCGTCTTCGAAAAGTTTGTCCATTTTTCTGGTTCACGTAGTACAATCGGTACAGTTCGTTTCTGTTCGTTGTCTCGTTCTGGTTTTGTGGGAGAGGGATTGGTGGGAACTGAAGATGTCGGAGGTTTAGATTATCCTCATTTCTGGGTAACTGACAGCGGGTTTTGGGGGAGGAAGGGTTGGAAATGCCCCTTCTTCCGGTTCCTCCTCTGCCTCCACTTCACAGAGTTCCTCCTACATTTCTTCATCGGAAACCGATTCCACAGATTCTGGTTTTTCCTCTTCTGAAGAGGAGGCCGATTTGGTCAAGGAAGTCGGGGAGTTCAACAACCTCCGTTTTTTCGTACCCTTTTTGGGCGACGTTTTCTCTACGAGCTTCAGTAAGAGCTCGTCATTTTTGGTGCGTTGTTCTGCAAGTTCGGCCTGAGCGTTCAGCAATTGTTCTTGAGAGTTCTGAAGCTGCTCTCTCGTGAATTGAAGCTCCTTGAGAACCTGATCTAGTTGGTTCTGCAATTTTCTAAATTGCTCGAGAAATAATACATTTTGCTGGTCCGTTGGGTCATGTCCAGGTCCCATCGTCCCCTCCATTCTGCCTAACACTGTCTAAAAATGTTCTGCACCGAGCAGAGTTGATAACGCGAGTCCGATAACCAAGTATTTATGTCCGTTCGTCAAACTAACTAAATCTAAGTAAAGCGAGTACACACACACTCACCCAAGAATCTTGAATTGAACCTGGCTCTTTTCCGCTTCACCTGGCTGGCTGTTTGTATGGTGCAATTTACACTCATACATACACACACACTTATTTACTGTATCACTACACTATACGTTTTCAATTCGCACTGAACAACCGTCCACTATGAAGATCTAAATCAGACTGTGTTCAATTTGGATGTTTTGTAGGCTTATTACTAACTGAATTTTGATAAAATTATATCAAAGTATTTGTTTTAGCACTAATATTAGCACTTGTAATCTTATTTTGCTAAAGTAACATAGAGTTTTACATTATTATAGAATTAGTATCGAAAACAAGATAATATTTTTAAGTGTAAATTTTTTTGTTTGTTTTTTTTTTGTATGAATTATTACCAAAAATATAATATTACATTCTCTTGTGTTTCTCAATGTTATTCTACACCAACAGCTGTTCCATTTGACATCAGTTTCATGGTTGGCTGCTGACAGACTAGAATGCCCATTCTCCCAAGGAGAATCTATACAAAGGTATATGAGTTGAGGACGTTAAGTTACTAATTGGCTTACAAATCCCTTCTAGCAAGAACATTCTCCTGCTAATTTGACTTGGTTTGAATGGGAACCAAATTTACTTCGCTTTATTGTATTTGTTTTATAGATTATCTGTTTCATAAATGAAATAAATAAGTGTCTGTCATAAGTCAACTCACTCCCGATATTTATCGCTAACCGACAATTAATCGACCGTCCTGCGTAATAATTAAAAGTAACGTTACGTGATGAAAGATATTATTTGTTTCCATCATTTCTATCGTACTTCAACAAATACCTGGTCATTGTGCCTTTTTTCTAGGCATGAGAAGAAGTTCAGATACTTTTACTATAGACATCCACCCTCACATTCTGAAAATTAACGCGAGTGCAAAAGAAAACTTTCACTTCTGGATAACAAAAGTAACAACTTGAATAGAATAGCAATCTAACTTTAATTTCATCACGAACGCTTATAAGGACAATGACTATACGATCTGGATAAATTAAGCAAAATTAATCAAACCTGACTTGTAGATTTTCATCATAAGCTGAAGGCTTTTCATTATTTTCTTTGGCACGGAGAGCATTTTATTCCACTCTTCAGGCAAATATGTTGAAAGCAGAAGGATAATAGAAACATTTTGTGATAATGGTAAGTGATTAGGAATTGATACTGTAATTGGAAATTCTTAATTCAAGGAGAATTTCTGCGAAGTAAACGAGCAAAAATTAATTGGATTTCTTGTTAGAATTTGAAAGTAGAAACTGAAGGTATTTCAAATACTTCTTATTCACAATGTTATTAAGTACAAATTAATTCTGCAGTAAAAGAACCGAAATTCATGATAGAACGTATCTTTGTGGTCTTATGTCCAACAAGGCATGAATTCTTCATCGCTACCATGTAGAACAACAACATGAGAGTCTAATTCAATTAGCCTATCACCAGCAATCGTAAATGAACTAATTTTTTCTACGAAGAAGAGCCAAGGCAAACACTTCCTTTCAGGACGTGACCTCCAGCACGTGCCATGTTAAGGTTCCTGGTGGAATCGAGGGAACTTTTGTTTTTCTTCTTCGTGTGCTGAGAGCTTGAGCCATTGATCTCCGTAATATGGCGAAATTTAAAAGGACATCCATTGTCTGTTTCTATTAGCCAATTCCAGATGATAAATAAGTTCCGCAGAAAAATTACTAGGGAGTTTTGACTTTATCTCTTGGGTCTTCCTACATCTTCTATTTCCATAAATTTGGGCAAAACGTTGTGATTGAGAAATTGAATGAAATGACATTGACATGATATAGCATCACATATCAATACTACTTAAATAAGATAATGAAAAGGTTGTGACCATATGATCATGGCCTGATTATATTAAGTACCAATTGCAGCTGAGTTGAGGACTCTATAAGATACATTACTACACACTTGGCATCAGTTACTGATGACCCTATAAATAAATGGTGGACACGAGCACTCTAACCTTTTTTCACACACATTATCCTTTAGGACCCAGTTAAATTCCTTTTATCAGACATTTCAAACATCCCCATCGGCAGCACCAGCCGGAAAAAAGAATTTCTCATAGGTACCCATAGTTCCAAATAACAAATAATAATTTGATTGGCCATAACTTGTAGTAGTTTAAATAAGGTTAATAGTCCGTGAAGGCCTGCAGCAGTGAACTGCTGCCTCAGTGAGCTAAAACACTGAAATTCGCTGGAAAAATAAGGCGTAGCGACGCTAACGAATGCTAGCAGCTAGCTGTCCGCAGTGTCACGGGGCGGTTCCTTTTTCCTAGCATCAAGTCCCACCGCAAAAAAATTTCAAAGGTATGAGTTAATAGCTAACAACATAGAGATCAAAGAAACCTGGGCCAGAACTGAAGGAACGCTAGTAAGTTTTCTTGGGATAACTAAAACAAGTTGGGTAGACAGACCTATGCTCATGTCAGAAGGGTTTTGTACTCTACTTACAAAATGCAGTAACCAGTAACGAATAAAATCAAGAAACATGTCATGTTCGAGGATCATACTATTATTAGCAAAGTTGAAAGAATTTTGACTTCTGATACTATTCGATCTTTATGAAACTTTCAGAAAAGATCAATCTTATAAATAGTCATCTGTTTGCTAAATTTTATTGAATTTAAGGGTACCGTTTAGATTTTATTCAAGAAAACATAAAATCGATAAATCATAGTTGAGTGAATTTCAACTTCTCATGTATTTGTTGTTGTTTCACTTATAAAGGCCCACATGCATGATTTTTTTCAGATTTTCCGGATGGAAGGTGTCCAATCGCGAGGGGAGGGTACGCGAAAAGTTCGTACATTTCCCCTTTCCCTGCCCCCCACGGTACTCGTAAGGCAATTTTGAGACTTGTTTTGAAAAGATCTCATTGAGACCTTTCCAATGACACCCTACTCGACTACCAATGGTGAAAATTTTTTTTTGAGGGGTCACCTCCCTATACGGGGAGACCCCCCTTAAACCCCTTTGAAAAATTTTTTTACCCTCGAACTTTCAAGAAGTCACCACTTCTGACCTATTCACAAAGTTTCATGGCTGTAGCCTCTATAGTTTCGGAGAAAAAGTGCTGTGACATACAGACGGACGGACAGACGGACACAGGTCGTGATTGCAATAGGGTTTTGTATTTTAGTACAAAACCCTAAAAAACGATTCCTATATTTCCCTAACTCAACCACAAGATGTCGAGCTCATTTCCTCCTTGCCGAAAAAAGTTGTTGATCATGGAAAAGATTGAGCATCTGCTAGAACTAGTTCCCTCTCGCACCCTTCCCAACCAGACCTTTAGTCCTGAAGGCGCGAGTCGAAATGCGACGGCTCCCTATTCCTAGGCAAAAGCCTCTGCAACGTAAACAGAAAGGAAATTACAGCCCGATGATTGAGTTGTTGGTGGACAATTTAGCCATCATTGCAGGTTTCATACTTGTGGAGCTGTATGAATCGGAAGAATGGATACTAGGCTGTACACATGGTGAAAAATAGCATAGTAAGGTAAAAGAGACAAACTTCTAAATCCCATATCTTGGTTATCATTCATCATACAAACTCCATCGACGTATGATTTTAATAGATAAAACACAGACTGTTTTTAAAACTAATATTTATACCTAAAACTTCCCTGAAAAGTTACAGAGGTAAGTAAAAGAACGGAATTTTTCATTCTCACTTGGTCTTTTTTTATAATTTTAGAATAATTATTTTTTACTTAAGAACGTGCCATTTTGTTTGTAAATTTAATTTTATATAATTTCTCTGTAGCATGTATCTGGAAAAAAAACCACAATTTTCAAGCCAATTGCAAAGATCGGAAAGAGAGCCTTCATATATGAGTAACTATCGCATGACAGTCATTTTCATAATGTTGAGAAAACAGAATTTCGTACAAAAGGCAAATATTGGAAAATTCTCTGTAAGCCATTGTGAAATATCGTGAAAAAGCTACGTCATGTCTTTTCAATGTATAAAAATTCCTGGGAAAATTTTTTTAAGAAAAATCAATTAGACTTATTGAGAAAACCTCTTTAAAATTGCACCTCAAAATTTTCCAGAAAATTAGAAAAATACTCATGACTGTACTTTCTGACTGTAAAATATTTAAACCTGAATTGGTTCAAAACTTGCCGAGATATACTTTCAAATTGGCCCGTACCCCCCGTTAGTATCATAAAGTTAATAAACTTCGAAACGCTATATCATGGGATGCATCCGCCTTAGAAACTTTTACTACAGCTCTTTTTAACAGACATAAAGCCAGTTTTTATTTTATTGTTTACTGCCTATACCAACCTCAGGAAAAAGTTTTTTTTTTGCTACACTAAAGCCCCTTTTGGGCCTTCGCTTAGAGATATTTAGAGTACCTCATTATCATGATCGAATGTGTCGCCACTCCACAAGGTGATATGGTCAGTATCACGCTTTGGCCGTGTGTCCGTCCACCCAGCTGCTACACGCTCTGATTTTAAACCAGCACGTATCATAATTGAACAGGCTTGTAGTCCGTCGGAAGATTAACTGTAAAGTATTCAAGCACCGGATAAGTAATTGTAATATATTAAAAGATTTCGTTTTCAGACCGTTCCTTCTTTTCCTGAGTCTTCTTGGTACAACGTCTATTGATAAGCTATCCATGGCAATGTGACACATTGTCGGCACCACATGTGTGTTCAGCAAATTAAATTCATTGCCTTAAAATCTTTTTCACCCGGTCCCGGATAGTGGAATCGGAATGTTGCCAAACAAAACGAACTGACTCCATCTCTTCATCGCTTGGGCATCGCTGTTCAGACTTTCGCATGGTTGTATTGAAGAAAGACGCTATTACGTTACCAGTACCATTCAAATTTTGACTTGCTTTAAGTTGTATATTCGACGTTGTTGAATCACCGAACACTTGTGCAATTCGCTCAAAAAAAGTCTCGCTGCCTAAGATCATTATCAAATGAGTCGTAAGGGATGCCTTATGTTAATCTAGTGAGTATACTGTAGTCGCGCTTGCAGGTACTTGGACATAAACTAATAAAACATCGTTTGCAGTCATACCATTATGGTCTTCAGCAACCAAAAGGTATTGTTCTTGTCCAAAATCACTATATTTTGGAATTCCATAAAATTCTCTTTTTTTCGAATCAAACTGCATCCAATTACCCGGATCAAGCGGCCGTCCGTCGATTGTTAAAAGTGGTAATTTGAGATCAATGTTAAGTTCGAGATCATGAAATGTATCAACAGGTACTTTAAACACCAACAATTGATTAATTGTAGGATTTACACGGTCTACTTAATTTCTAGGCACAGGCGGATAATTCCTTGTCATAAAAGGGGTATTTTTTGTGGTAGGGAGGTGAATGCTATTTATGAACAGAGTGTGGGACTCCCATGCGCGACTGGACTACCCACTAAACACCTTTTCTGTCAACCTGAGAACCCAGTCTGGAACCGTTTGACACATTACTTCGGTCCAGGTCTCGTTTTGTTACGCCGTGGGGCGCCTTCAAGCTGAGGAGTCCCTTTCCTAGCGGGAGGGGAGAGGGGAAGAGGAATTGCCAGAAGAGCGATCCCCTAGCCGCAGCGCCCCCGGCTGCTGTGAGTCCCTTTTATATTTTAGGACTGCCCGAGCATAATGTGCCACCTGGTTCCATTTGTCAACCGATTCGAGCATCACCGCAACTATATTATCCGGGGTGAGCTCTCCCGTCTCCCTGTAGAGTTCCCTTCGTAGCTTGACCCATTTTGTACACGCGAAAAATGTGTGACAGGCATTGTCCTCCTCTCCTGGGCAAAACCGACAATCGGGAGACCGTGACTTACCGATCTTGTGCAGGTAAGACTGAAAACACCCGTGCCCGCTCAAAAACTGGGTCAGATAGAAGTCAGTCTCACCATGCCTTTGATTTAGCCACGGTCTCACATCTGGGATGAGGCGCGCAGTCCACCTTTCCTTCGTGCAATTCACCCAAGACTGCTGCCAATCACTAGCGAGCGCTGTCTCTCCTCGCAGACAACTATCTCCCTCGCATCCTCGTTTCGGCGCAGGTAAATAGCACGGCGCTCTCTAGCAAGGAGGGCGACAGGTATCACGCCTGCAATCACTCTCACCACCGAGTCGTAGACTGTTGGATACGAAGATACAATTCTCAGTGCTTCTCTTCTCTGTCATATGAGGTGTTGGTTTCGGCCTTGCAACAAGTATCTTTTGACATGGACCGATAGGAAATCCAGTTAAAGATTTCACCGATATTGCAGGCAATAGTGAATCTGTTAATTTGCTAGGATCTAGGCATTCAACAAGACGATCCAATTTATCTTCCGGACACGTAGTATCTCTTGATAAGGTTTCGTTTGTATAAATAAATTTTACTGTATGGGGATCCAATTGGTTCAATAGTATTTCACGGACGAAAATATTTGACATTGAGTCATCATTCAGTGTTTCTACAATTCCACAAATAAGTCGTATTTGCCAGTCAACATTATTTCGGAATTTTTCGTTAAGTTTAATTTGAATACTGATTACGCGATTGACACTACGATGGCCTTTATGTTGCTGGACAGCAATGTCAACAGTTTCATTGACTGTGGCATTTTTGCTATCGGAGGCAACCATTTCGAATTGCCATCGGGAGACAGAATTTTCAAGTGGTAGTCCATAAATTTGCTTATTATCTGAACTGATTAAATCATTACATATCACCACTAAGTGAACACTCGAAGTCTGTCCGAAAAATCCCCTAAACTAAATCACGTTGCTCCCATCGAAATTTGAACCTGGGACCATCAGCTTATGCGTTCATGCTCTAACCACTAGATCACTCAGACTATTATGATTTTAATGGATCTCCAACTTTACCAAACAATTCCAATTTAAGATTCTCCCATCTTGATTATCATAGAATGTTTCCAAAGGAACTATAAAGCTGAATGGTTTGCCGGCGGTAACAAGTTGTTTTGGAAGACGATTTTTGATAAGCGGTGATGAATTCGTAGGTCCTGGTTCTATATACTCTGTCGATGGTTCTGATGTTGTTGTTGTGGTAGGCTTAGGAGTGGTGAATGTTGTAGTTGTACTTGTGGTAGTAGGAGTAGTCATTGGAAATGCAGTTGTTGTTAAAGGGGGCGAAGTCTCTGCGACAGGTGGTGCAGTAGTCTCGACGGGAGAAATTATTGTAGCTTCAGCATCACTTTCGGCAATAACAACTGGATGTACAGTTGCTGTGCGTGTTTTAGTAGTTGGCACAGCCGAATTTTCTTCCTCTTCACTCTTCGTAGGTACAGTAGTAACAAACACATTTTTTATACTTGTGCTTGTCCGTCGAGACGTTGTTACTGTGGACGAAACAGTGGTTGTTATTTCTTTAGATAAAGCTGTAGTTGTTGTGACGACGGTGCCAATTTTATTTATAGCAGATTCCGATATTGTTGGGACAATGTCGGGAATTTCAGTGAACTTTGTCATCGGGACTTTGGTTGTTTCATCCAGAGCATCTTCAATAATATAATCGTTCTCATCATCTTCATTATTCTCATCTACTTGTAGAACTTTATCATCCAAAATATGTTGTGGTTTATTTGTTGAAATTTGGTTACGTATAATTTGAGTTTCCTTTTTGATTGTCT